>OY992881.1:32779792-32924792 GCA_963921405.1 Cepaea hortensis
ACATGCAGTCACATTCCAAAAAACCTCGGGCAGATTCAAAAGCATTTCACACGAAACCCACAGCTCACAGTGTCGCGCCACGCACTCACTCAGTAGCAGGGCGACGGAACCATAGTCTCCTTAGTCCCCTCTTACGACATGCGTGGTAGGCTACAGTGTTGCTATTCTTTGCTTCCCTTATGGGCCCCGGCAACACACTCGAAATATTGCTCTATTATTATTGCTCTATATTGCTCTATTATTATGCGCAATGTTTCAGTCTGGTCAGTGCTAAGACCTATTTGATCATAAACCTGCCTGGTCAACACTCAGTTGTTTGTCAGTGACATCTCTCCAGAATGATCATGCTCAATGTTTTCCAAGGAACTAAGAGTAATATTTTCGGTCTCCCTGGCCAAGGGTTAACGACATTGTTCGCAATACCGTATATCCGCTTGGGGAAAACAGCTGCGCGAGATTCGGTAGCGATCGCGCAGCGCTGATAACTTACGCGGGTGTGTCAACCGGTCGTTCAGAAAGCAAAGGCAAACTACTGAACGTAAAACATCAACAGCAGCTGAAAAATGCTGGTGTTGACTGCAACTTCCTGTAAGGGATATGCAACATAAAAAACAGTAATATTATTCCTTTATAATTTACACACTTCTGTAGGTCCCATGTCTTCGGTGGTTTCGCCAGATTTCCGTCTCACCAGTCTGCTGGTATTTCTTCAGTTTCCCAGATTCTGCAAAATAATATGTGCAGTAATTCAGCTGAGCTGTTTACGTTACTTTTAATGGCCTTTGGTTGGATACCATTTAGAACAGTAGCTTTCCCATCCTTGATAGCTTTACTAATTTTTCTTTTAGACGATTTCTGGCTTGTAAAATTCAGATCCACTTTTGTATGCTTGTTACCTAGAGGGTCTTCTGGGACTGGTCTATCCCAAAGTGATCTTCTGCTTAGTTAATCTGTAATGTTAGAGAGGACTTTCCCAGTATTATGTGTATGTCTGCTTGGTTGATTATATTGTCATACTATTTTCCTTGTGGTGCTGTAAAGTACGCCGATGTTTCTGCTGCATCATCTGCCCCTCTTGATAGGGCATCAGCATATTGTCTTTTTTCCATCCTTATGCATTTCATAACTTCCTTGTTGCATGCCTTTGCAGAATGTTGCGAGCAACCCCAACTCCTGGTTGATTTACTAGGTAAGTTTATTTTATGTGCATTTTTTCTAGGTTCTGACTTTAACAGCCATGCTTTCCCATTATTTAAATCTTCTATTTTATTTTTCTTACTTCCATTTTCTTGAGGTTCCGGTGTTTAATCCATGCTTCATGTTTTCGTTTTCTTTTCCAAAGACTTCCACACATGACTTACTCCAAATGCTTTTAACCTGCTAAATAAATAAATGTTTTGCATATCCTTTACAGGACATCGCTGTCAACATTAGCATCTTTCAGCTGTATGTTGATTTCTTGGCAAGATTACGCTCAGTAGTTTGCTTTTAACCTGCTGCCAGCAGGTGTAATTGTTCACCTCGCCTTCTGATTATTGGGGAATCTGGTACTTATTAGAGATTGTGACCATAAATTTCTCCTTACTTCTTTGGTTTCTGAGATATCCTAAATTTGGCTGAATTCTATGTTTATAAGATGCTATGTATCTGTTGAGTTTCTACTTAATTTTACTTATTATCAAATGGAGATCTGGATTTACATCTGCACCCCGAAAACTGTTACATTATGCAATGATTATCTAAATTTCTTGTTAATACAGATATGTTCGATTTATTTTTCTGTTTTGTGGCTGTTTTGGCGATGACCATGTTGCTTTATCTATATCCTGTTGTGTGGAAAAACACTTTCCCGTGTGACATATTGATTCAGTGCGCAAAACGGGACGAATAATTCTCCATTTTCATGAATTACATCTAATCCATATTTCCCCATTATCTCTTCTAACCTGTTATAGGATCCTATTTTGGGAGTTAGGTATCCCATCACGATTTTGATACTGCCATTTCCTATATTATTTATAGAACCGTATTGTTTCATGTAAAATCCTTCTTAACTGATCCATCTTTCATAAAATCAAAACAATGTTTTAACGTAGCAAATTTGAATAACGAAGACACAAACAATAGATTGCACGATTTATTGCCTGGCATATTTAGCTGCATCTCGCCTTGTACATATTGCAGAATTCACGCAACATAAAATAAAGTAACTAGATAAATTCTTCAAGCTGAAATATACATATTTTCGCATAGTAACTTCAATTGTCTACCACGGAAATTTAAAACTGTCTTTTTGCACAAAACTGGCCTATGTAGATTAATCATGATGGCGTCTGCTAACTTTAACAAGCGACTATTTATTTTTGTATTAAACAACACACGTAATGCACTGTCTCTATCAATCACATAACCGGTTTCCAAAACGTGCCGTGCAATCGACGACGCAAGAAGTTTGTGATGTGTCGGCCGTCCCAGCCTCCCATCGCCGTTGTGTTGTATCTTGTCAATCTAATTGGGTACGTGTTCAACCACTCTATTGTTTAACTGCCGCTCTGTTCTGCCGATGTAGGTAGACTGGCACCTGCATGTGAATTGGTACTTGCAATTGGAGTTTTACTGCTGGGGTGGGGTTAGGTGTTTGTTCTGTACTTAATAACTGGAGTTGCAGCACAGAATGTTTGACCGACTGCTGTAATGAGCCAGTCCTGTAGACGTTGTATTACGCAATCCCATTGAAAGGTTATCTAGATAAACACTTTGAGATTAGTGACTATAGTTCCGTCTGGTTTTGGTTTCGGCTGTTGGCAGTGGCGCTTTATAACTACTGTGAAGTACCCATTCAGGCTTAAGACATTCTTCAGAGTTTCAATTTATCCTGTCACTGTGTCCTGGGCACATTTCTTCCTAGCACGGTCAAACAGGGCCCGTACCAAGTCCCATTTGTACAGGACAGGTGAGAAGTTTGAAAATTTAAGTATTGGCCAGTCCATGTTTCTTTGCGGTACACCGATCTTTAAATTGTGCCATCTACTCTACGTTTCATTAGAATATATAGGAACTACAACGCTTCGTTGTGTTCCGTTATCGATAGATAGAGAAATGTTTTTATGCATCATGTTCATTATAATCTGGAACGATGTTACTTGTAGCCCATCTGTGGTGATAATTAATATATCTTCCATATAACGACGGTAGAAGACCAAGTTTGTAATGTATGAGGATCTCTTTTCTTCTAAATATGCCAGAAAGATGTCCGCTAGAATAGGACCAAGAGGACTCCCCATGACCGCTCCGTCAATTCGACGGTGTGACTTCTTTAGAAAAATGAATTTTATGTTGTTGGTACATAGTAATACTAGGCTCTCCAGAATAGATATTGGTATACCTAGTTTTTAGTTGGCTGTCTTCAATGCGTTCACTTATTATTTTCACAGTCTCATCTAATGGAACGTTGGGGAATAGGGAGGCTATATCCATGGATGCCAAGTTTTTATTATTTATGTCCATAGTACCCAATAATTTCACCAGTTCGAATATATCTCTGAGTACTTTTTGGAACGAAGGACTGCCGTACTGGCTTTAACATTTCAGCTATCTATCTCGCCATTAGAGAAATTAGTATAATTAATCATATCACAAAGAATTTGCTACGAATTATCATGCAAAGAGTGAGGAAGAAAATATAACCTGAAATAGGGGAAGAAAAATGTGGGTTTGTAGAAGGAAAGGGTACAGTAAATGCTGTGCATATGCTGCGAACAGTTATTGAACGTGCTATAGAAGTAAACAAGGATATACACCTTTGCTTTATTGACTACACAAAGGCTTTTGATAGAGTTAGACATGTCAACATGGTGGATATGCTTACAGATCTATAAATTGATGGGAAAGACATTAGACTGTACCATATATTGGAAACAACAAGCTGCCATAAGGATTGATAATGAAGTGGGTCAATATCAGCCTATTAAGAGAGGTGTTAGGCAGGGATGTGTAATGTCTCCAGATCTTTTTTCCCTATAAAGTGAAAATATTTTCAGAAATGTAGAGGATATAAATGGAATCAGCATTGGAGGAAGAAACATCAATACAATTAGATATGCAGATGATACAGTATTGATTGCAGACAATGCACAGGATCAGCAACAATTAATAGACACAGTTGTTGTACACAGTGAGCAACTGGGGTTAGAATTAAATTGTAAAAAGACACAGGTTATGGTCGTCAATTGGAAGAACGAAGTGCCACAATGTCATATACAAGTAAATGGGAATAGTCTTCAACAAGTGAATCGGTACAATTATCTCGGAACAGTCATAACATCTGATGGAAGATGCCTTGAAGAGATTAGAACAAGAATCGCCATGGCGAAAGTAGCCTTTAGCGAGATGAAAAACAGTGTTGAGGGGATACATAGAGCCTGTTCTTTTGTATGGATGTGAAACTTGAACAATGAGCAATCAAGCTGAAAAACATCTGATAGCTGCAGAAATGTGATTTCTGAGAAGAATGCAAAGAATACCATGGACAGACAGAAAAACCAATGACCAAGTACTACAGGAGACAAATAAAAATCGTAAATTGATTAGAGAAATTAGATGTAGACAGTCAAAATTTTTTGGAAATGATATGAGAAGAAATTGATTGGAGAACTTAGTGACAATGGCAAGATCGAAGGGAACAGATCAAGAGGAAGACCGAGAGGAAAATACTTGGCCACATGGCATGGACGAGACAGGAACACTGAGCTGATCCACGGCTCTGGTGATCGAGTGAAATGGCGAGTCATGACCGCCCACGCTTTCCGGCATAGCACATGATTGATTGATTGATATCTCATTTTGTAGGTATACAATATTATTACTCATTAATAATGCCTTATGCTATTATGTTGAATATCATTATATGTCTATCTTGAAGTAATATAATGTATGTATATCGGAGGTTGATATAGTTGAATTGTCATATGCATAATGTGGGTATATGTTCTGTAACATATATGGAAACTATGTTTCCCAGTTTGTTGTAGACAAGGATATTACTTCCCTTTTGCATTCATATTTCGTATGTAAGTATAATCTTATATGCCATTTTGTATTCGCATACCTTAGGTTTATTTGATGTGATTTGTTATATGGTAACTTACTAAGAATAAATTGGTGTTGTGCTATTGTGCGCGCATTGGCACCTTGCCTATTGGTTGCATTTTTAGCAAAGGTGTAATGGTACAGACATTACCCACAAGTGTTATGGGGTATATGGTGCTAAACCTTTTTCATCATATGGTGGAGGGTAATTCACGGAAGTCTGGCACAGATACTGGGCACGGCTTGTAAGCCCGGATGATCAGTCATTATTATAATACCATTACCGACCCTGTGAGCTGCTAAACCAACTTTGGACGGAGCGGCTGTACGACACAGAATTTCTGTATTAGCGACATGGACATGGGCGACAGAAATGTAATCATTACAGGCGTGTGAGACAATTGAAAAGCCCGTCCCAGACTAAAGACAGTAGGGAGAAGGAGGATGGTGAACACAGTAGAGCTGGAAGATAAACTTGGCCAGACTGGTCATTGTATATGTATGTGTTAGTGACATAAGCCTGGGTCATTGACATTGAGTTGAGTGACCGGGCATGAGGAAGAATGGAGATGAGAGTGGGAGACAGTAAAGTGACTGACCTGGCTATGAGAAAACAGCCAGTCCTGAGAAATAAAATAGTGAGTGTAGAGAAAAAAACCCTAGGGCGGATGGGGGGGGGGGGGAGAGATAGTGTATTTGTGTGTGAAGTCAAGGGACTTCAGGACAGTTAATGTGTAGATGCCGAACTGATCGGTAGTCTGAGTGAGAGAAGAGACCGACTGCGGGTCAAGTCGTTTAAGAGAGATCTCCGTGTTGTGGTGTTCTGCTAGTTGTGAAGACAGGCCTGAACCCAGAGTGGGTTCTGTAGCGAGTGTAGGCCTAAACCCAGAGTGGGTTGCATAGTTGAGCAGTGGCTCCAACCCAATGTGTGGGTTGTATTGTGGGAGATCCAGCCGTGGATAGTAGCTGGATTACCTGTCTTGTGGAGTTGATAAGAAGCAGGCCGTGAGAAGGCATTGATGTGTGCTGGTTAAATTGTGAGGAGGATATTTATATTCTATGGATTATATTGTTTCTGGATGTATAAACATGTTCCGTTTGTCCGTCTTATTTCTGTAATAAAGGATTATGTGCGCCAACGGAATCTTGTTTAATGACTGGTGAACATGCACTGCAGGGGTGAGTTATATTGCAAGACAGTTAAATATCTCCATTGACACCCCCTGAGTATCGTTACCTAGACAACGACCATCACACGATAATATCAAGCAAATATCATCAAGAACCTTGATATTATCATCAAGAAAACGTGTGACAATCTGGGAGGCTACGTCCGTGCAAGATTGAGGATAACTGGGAGCTCGTCGCTTAGTAAAGAGTTTCTGACAGCTGCATTCGGTCAAGGAACACCGTGCAATATTGAGATATCTGTGGGCTCTTCGCTGAAAGAGAGGAGTTATTATCGGTGACTTAGTTCCATCAATTTAGACAGTACTGCTCCAAGAAATTAATGTGAACTCTTCAGTGTGTGCGCCAGATAATTCACACAGACAGACGAGAGTTAATGATCAAGCTAGCAGACAGGTCACACTACAGGTAAATTAACGAGGGTCAGCACACGGAAACAGACGAGGCGGGACGCCAGAAGAATTAACGCAGCACAAATCGACCGGGAAAGTCGATTGCAGTAGCAGAGGTGTTTGGTCACGGACAGCACAGAGGAAATGTCGCGGGGACATAACGGTGTTTGCAACAAGTGCGGTCAGTCCTAGAGTGTGTGTGTTTGACAGGATTGAACCAAAGATTGAAGACAACAACTTGGCAGACTTGCTGTCAAGGAATTACCAAGGGCAGCAGGCCACATAAACTAGTAACAGGTGCTTTTATATAGATATACTATATATACTATATGAGGTGTGATAGGATGGTGGGTTATTAATACATTATATGGGGCGATGCAGCGCTTCATCATATGTTCGTGGATGATTGTTAGTTACGGGACAAAGTAGTAGTGGGTACATAAGTATAATGCTTTTCTATGATGTATTATTATTACGTGATGTATTGATGTGAGGGGAATATGGGAGTGTACTATGAGCATTTGGTGTATTATTTAGGGTGGTAGCTAGAGTAAGGTGCAGCCATACTTAGGGCTACCCAGGCTATATGTCTGGGTCACATGTTTAGTAAGTGTTAGTCTCCCAATATTTGAAAACGAAGTTTTCTTTTAAGAGGGGGGTGATGACATACGCCTGGGTCATTGACATTGAGTTGAGTGACCGGGCATGAGGAAGAATGGAGATGAGAGTGGGAGACAGTAAAGTGACTGACCTGGCTATGAGAAAACAGCCAGTCCTGAGAAATAAAATAGTGAGGGTAGAGAAAAAACCCCTAGGGCGGATGGTGGGAGAGATAGTGTATTTGTGTGTGAAGTCAAGGGACTTCAGGACAGTTAATGTGTAGATGCCGAACTGATCGGTAGTCTGAGTGAGAGAAGAGACCGACTGCGGGTCAAGTCGTTTAAGAGAGATCTCCGTGTTGTGGTGTTCTGCTAGTTGTGAAGACAGGCCTGAACCCAGAGTGGGTTCTGTAGCGAGTGTAGGCCTAAACCCAGAGTGGGTTGCATAGTTGAGCAGTGGCTCCAACCCAATGTGTGGGTTGTATTGTGGGAGATCCAGCCGTGGATAGTAGCTGGATTACCTGTCTTGTGGAGTTGATAAGAAGCAGGCCGTGAGAAGGCATTGATGTGTGCTGGTTAAATTGTGAGGAGGATATTTATATTCTATGGATTATATTGTTTCTGAATGTATAAACACGTTCCGTTTGTCCGTCTTATTTCTGTAATAAAGGATTATGTGCGCGAACGGAATATTGTTTAATGACTGGTGAACATGCACTGCTGGGGTGAGTTATATTGCAAGACAGTTAAATATCTCCATTGACACCCCCTGAGTATCGTTACCTAGACAACGACCATCACACGATAATATCAAGCAAATATCATCAAGAACCTTGATATTATCATCAAGAAAACGTGTGACAGTTAGTATTACTTAGAATTGTGCTGATGTAGAACTAGATATAACACATTCTTGACTTTCTTTCAAGCTCTCACAAGGAGCACCTATGTTATAGATCTCAAGAACGAGTGACTGACTAGGTAGAGCCAGGACTGACCGGAGTAGTCAGAATACCGGCAAGCTGTTTTTTTTTTGGTGTCTACTGGAGAGTGGGGATCTGGACCACAGATCCAGATAGTTAAAGTACAAGTTATGTAATGTTTGTCATCAATATCAATATGTATATGATTTCATCGTCCTCTTATTGACAACCATCATATGTCTATTGTTATGATTAGTAAATAAATGTTGTAGTATTGTAACTCATAGTTCTGACATTATTTTTTTTCAATTGTGCATACGTGTTGTGTTTGTACATTGGTAGGGGTTCACTTAGACACCAAGGAAGGGAGCAGTCAGGGAGAAAAACTTGTACTGGAATAGTTGTCTTTACACTTTAATTCAGACTTAAAAATCTATCCTAGCTAACCTTCTCTTTCCCATTCCTTGGCGAATATTCAGCACAGTTCATTTCAATTTTGTAACGAGCCACTTAGAGCTGTACGTTGGATAATCATGGGCCTAATATATTGTTCAGCCATATAGATTTTGTCCCTAGTCAGTTTCTGACTATTTGGGGTTGCTCGCCAGTGAATAATACTTTCATCTAGCCGGTGGGGCACCCCGACTTCTGACAGATTGGGCTTCTCGTCTGGCATTTGAATTCGGACTTTTCGCTTTCAATAGACTCCGGTACTAGACCCTAGACATACGATTTTAAAAGTTAACTCTTGTAATCTTCAGTCATCAAAATAGACTATCATCAGATGTAGCTAATTTTAGTTGAGGAAGTTACAGAGTATAGATATAACTTTTCAAAAGTGTATAACAGATAAGAACTTATGAGAAAACTACCTCATCTATCATTTATGGATAAGTATTTTAATTCTTGTCATTTAGTGTATCATTCATCATTTAATGATAACTGATCACTTTAATCATAATTACATTGATGTGTTTGATGATTTAACTGCTTGATTGATTTGCCATTTTATGCTTACTTATGCCATTTTCATTATGACATGTATGCAGTGCATTTTAATATTTATTTAGGTAAATATTACTGATTACTGTGTAGTATATCTCTCACACTTACTTCACTGCGGTCGCCAGAAACTACTTGAATATTACTTTCAGTTGTCTTTCACTGCTGAGGTTTAACTCTACACATTGGTTTTGATTCTGCTGTCATTGGTTCACTCTTGTCTTTCTAGCTTAGCTCTGAATATGATAGATACATAGAAGCTTACCTGAATATAGCCATTAGCAAATATGGACTCACCTTCCCAGGATCTAGATTATCCGAAGGCGCGCACAGATTACTTAGAGTCCACGAGAAGGCTAGGCATAATAGTGGGCTTAACAGGAGAACAATTAGAAATATACATCAGAGACGAGATGAAAGAGTGGGACATGGCGGAGGAACAGATGACTAAAACAATTAATGAGTTATTTGAAGCAAAAGAGCGTAGCAAAACTGGAGAAGCAGAGATTAATAAAAAGCAAATGGAAGTAGTCAATGCAGAGAAGCTAACATTTCTAGCGGAACATAAGGTAGGAGATATGGATGCTCACCCAACCAGGAAGGAAGGGACATCTTTGCCAACCACCGCGGAATCAGAGGTAGTGGACCGGGAACTACAGGTTCTCATTCGACCCAGTCCTAAACGGAAAAGAGGGGGAAAAAAACGGGCCAAGGGCACTTCAAGCAGTCACAAACGTGATAACTGTTTGGACAACGGAAATTGTGGTCTCACTGGTTCGCCAGTATAGGACCTTCAGGAAAACCACTTGACTTCTATGAGAAATGAATCTCGAGAGAAAGAGGAACTGAAGACAATCTTTAATGAGGTCGCAGGCGTAGACCTAGCCGATTCTCACATTCCCTTCTGTTCACAGAATCACGAAGTGGAATTACATCTGACTGAAATAGGGAGGAAGGAAGAAACGGAATCCCAGGTGAATTTCACTGCTGCAACGCGGGAAAAGTCACTAATTACCAGTTCAGATAATTTACCTAGTAACAGTTACCTAGAGGACAACTGTTTGTGCCACAAGATTAGTGGTTTAACTGGTCCGCCAGTACAAGACTCCCAGGAATCTCATTTTACTTCAACGAGGGGTGAAACTCAAGAAGAAGAGGACCTGAGGACATCGTTTAAAGAGGTCGAAGATGGAGAGGTAACCGACCTTATTATTCCCTTCAGCTCAGGCAAGCAAGAAGTGGGATTACATTTGACTAAGATAGGGATCAAGGACGATCCAGAACCCCTTGTGATCTTTGAGGCTGCAGCTCAGGAAAAGACACTAGATCTCAGTTCAAATCATTTACCTAATGTGATGGATTGCTTAGACACCAGCCCACCAAAGGATTTACCTCAACTGGACTTAGCCCATGAAAGCAGGACCAGAGAGGAACATCCAGACAAGGAAACATTTCCAGTTGTTATCACGAAGTATACCAATTCAGAGACTCAGGAAACACAGGGAATTGTTAGGAGCCAGAATATGGATTCTGATTTTGTGCAGACAACATTGTCTGTAGTTACTAGCAAAGAAAACTCTTCACACAAGATGGAGGTAGAAACTGCTAGCATCGCTATAGCTGAAATAATCAGGGTATTCCAGCGACGGGAACCTGAAGTAACAGAAGTCAAGAGTGGTTTGGAATCAACACTCTTAGGACTCAATCTACCCTTCAGTCAGGTCGATTTGTTAGGAGTAGATCAGCTATTTGTGGATACTTTATTCAAAAGTAACTCCACTTTATCGCCCTGGAGTATCTATGTTATCTCTCAAAGCATGACAACTTGGCACAATAAATTTCAAATTTCTAGCACGGTTTTTACAAGAAACTCTAATGTAGAGAAACTCAGCCCGTTAACTGATTATCAGGGGAAGAAACCGCGACACCGAGGAGGGAAGATTGTTACGCCCGACTTTGAAGGAGGAAAGCGCCAGTTGAATTTATATCATGGGACCATGATGTGTAACATTATTCCTTTCAACAGGAAGATATTGATGGATCAGTTAAGGATCTATAAAGGATGGAGGAAAATCACGGAGACAAGCTTTACTGTGGCCAGCTTATGCGAGACTTCACTGCGGGGACATCCTCGGCTGAAAGGATTAAATCACGCAAGGGAGTGGACTAAGACAGTCGCCCACAAGCGTAGACGAATCTAGTTGATTGTGATCTTTCCCAGAGGGGTAAAATTACAACCTCCTGACAATTACCGGATTTTACCAAGCTATTGCATGGAATCCCGGTCGAAAACCAGGTACAAGGACCTATCCAGAGTATCCTTGGATTATGGAAATGCGACGTCTTTATGCAGATGCAGGACAACCCATTGCCACAAGGAATATTGGAAACCTTTAGGCAGATACAGAACGGATAGTGCTTAGGCATTATTCTGGGATGTACGGCGTGCGTTGACAAAAGATTTCTAGCAGAAACTTTTTTTTAAGGGGGAAGCTCTGTCGTGAAATACCGCCTTAACATCCCAGAATATTTTCTCGGTCCCAAAATTTGAGAGGCCAAATTGAGAAAGAATGAATTAATCACGCTACTCCACGGCTATCTAGTCGTGAGGTAAGATTATTCACAAAAAGCCTCTAGCCATGACGTAAGCTTGCAGATAGCCAGTAAAATAGGCTTCTTGAGACGGACACAACTAGATAATTTAAATTAGTCTACACCTTGGAAAACTGCTGACCCAGAAGGGCTATGACACCCCACTGGAGGGCAGACTGAAACTGAGCTGGGCCTGGCAACTCAAAATCGCCCAGGTGTGAACAACATTGACACAGGGAGAGATAATAGCCCCAGGGCTGTAAACAAGCCCCGTCCACTCTGACTGACAGACTCAGGAATGTGTGAAAACAAATCTGATAAGGCAATTAATACTGGGCCTGTGGACTTTGTACCAGACAGAGAGGAGCAAGGTGTGATGGCCAGTTTGCAGTGATAATTGCAATTAATGCTAGGGGGAGATAAGAAAGATTTATGACTGACATGCTGGGAGATAATGTGTCTATACTGAAGGAATGTTAATTGCTTTGGGATACTAGTTAAATAGACTGTTAGCTCTGGTCATGTTAGAAATGAAAAAATCTCTGAACAGGTAGGCACCCAGCTCGTTTTGTAGTCATATGTATGATTCTTATGTTGCTAGATCTTACTAGGAGAATTATTTCTTAGTAACTAGTCAGTCTATATCTGATCTAGGTTATCGCAAGAACTTTCATTGTCGTAGGTTACTTGAGTGGGCTTTCTAAGTTCTGTGTTCAAGATCATTGTGCTTCATGTATTACTCTTCTGAGAAGTAGACACTTGTGAAAGGCAGATCTTGTCTAGATATACTTGAGGTGTCGTAGCAGATGCTTGCCATTTCTTTCTAAACTAGACTAGTCTCTTTTTGGTGTGTGCATTTGGTGTACCGAATATAGTCAAC
Organism: Cepaea hortensis; assembly: GCA_963921405.1. Lineage (NCBI taxonomy): Eukaryota > Metazoa > Mollusca > Gastropoda > Stylommatophora > Helicidae > Cepaea > Cepaea hortensis. The sequence continues at coordinate 32,792,457 of OY992881.1, forward strand.
TGACTATTTCTTTAATTCTTACCCCAGCAGTAACTAAGTGATGACTAAACAGGACAGGTCAGCAATATGGCTGGTCTGTGTGGTCATTTCAATTAGACTTGTTGTATATCTCATTTTGTAGGTATACAATATTATTACTCATTAATAATGCCTTATGCTATTATGTTGAGTATCATTATATGTCTATCTTGAAGTAATATAATATATGTATATCGGAGGTTGATATAGTTGAATTGTCATATGCATAATTTGGGTATATGTTCTGTAACATATATGGAAACTATGTTTCCCAGTTTGTTGTAGACAAGGATATTACTTCCCTTTTGCATTCATATTTCGTATGTAAGTATAATCTTATATGCCATTTTGTATTCGCATACCTTAGGTTTATTTGATGTGGTTTGTTATATGGTAACTCACTAAGAATAAATTGGTGTTGTGCTATTGTGCGCGCATTGGCACCTTGCCTATTGGTTGAATTTTTAGCAAAGGTGTAATGGTACAGACATTACCCACAAGTGTTATGGGGTATATGGTGCTAAACCTTTTTCATCATATGGTGGAGGGTAATTCACGGAAGTCTGGCACAGATACTGGGCACGGCTTGTAAGCCCGGATGATCAGTCATTATTATAATACCATTACCGACCCTGTGAGCTGCTAAACCAACTTTGGACGAAGCGGCTGTACGACACAGAATTTCTGTATTAGCGACATGGACATGGGCGACAGAAATGTAATCATTACAGGCGTGTGAGACAATTGAAAAGCCCGTCCCAGACTAAAGACAGTAGGGAGAAGGAGGATGGTGAACGCAGTAGAGCTGGAAGATAAACTTGGCCAGACTGGTCATTGTATATGTATGTGTTAGTATTACTTAGAATTGTGCTGATGTAGAACTAGATATAACACATTCTTGACTTTCTTTCAAGCTCTCACAAGGAGCACCTATGTTATAGATCTCAAGAACGAGTGACTGACTAGGTAGAGCCAGGACTGACCGGAGTAGTCAGAATACCGACAAGCTGTTTTTTTGTGTGTCTACTGGAGAGTGGGGATCTGGACCACAGATCCAGATAGTTCAAGTAAAAGTTATGTAATGTTTGTCATCAATATCAATATGTATATGATTTCATCATCCTCATATTGACAACCATCATATGTCTATTGTTATGATTAGTAAATAAATGTTGTAGTATTGTAACTCATAGTTCTGTCAGTATATTTTTTCCAATTTTGCATACGGGTTGTGTGTGTACATTGGTGGGGGTTCACTTAGACACCAAGGAAGAGAGCAGTCAGGGAGAAAAACCTGTACTGGAATAGTTGTCTTTACACTTTAATTCAGACTTAAAAATCTATCCTAGCTAACCTTCTCTTTCCCATTCCTTGGCGAATATTCAGCACAGTTCATTTCAATTTTGTAACGAGCCACTTAGAGCTGTACGTTGGATATTCATGGGCATAACCTATTGTTGAGCCATATAGATTTTGTCCCTAGTCAGTTTCTGACTATTTGGGGTTGCTCGCCAGTGAATAATACTTCCATCTAGCCGGTGGGGCACCCCGACTTCAGACAAACATATATTTCTTTCTCCATAGTAGTTTTATCGATATGCATTTTCTTTGTTTTTGTTATATTAAGATATAAATTGTGGTTTTCACTATGAAATTGGGTTGAGGCTGTTAGGTTGTCTATACCATTCTGTGTTGTGGATAGCAATACTGTATCGTCAGCATACCGAATTTCTGGTATGTCATGACCACCGATATTTAGGACATCATATAGATCCCTGTTTACATCATCTCCTACATTTCTCATTATATTTTTAGCATACAGGTTAAACAAATAGGGGGACAGCACACATCCCAGACGGACTCTTTGCTTAATATCAAACCTATCTGATGTCACGCCATTTATTCTAACCGCTGCTTGTTGGTCTAGATAGAGCCTTTTTATGAGTAGTATTATGTCTGATGGAAAGCCCATATTCCTCAAAGTTTCTAATGTTGTACACAGTCAAATGCCTTTGAATTATCCACAAAACATGAGAACATGTTTACATTAAATTCTCTATTATTAAACGCATGTTGAGAATGTGATCTCTTGTTCCTCTTCCTTGTCTAAATCCAACATATACCAAAACTGAAAATTTCTAGGACAGGCTGAGAGCAAGTTCCATTCTTACCGCGATAGGATGATTTTAAGAAAATCTCGCTGCATTCCATTTCATGGAAAGTAAATATAAACAGGGACTGGGGTGAACCAAGATTAATTCTGAAATGTGTAAACCCACCTGAAAGGAATATCTGTGCAAATAGGAAGTGTAAACAGACTAGACCAAATTTGTTGGCAAATTACTTCATGAGATGTCATTTGTTACGAAGTATTTTCTTATCAGCAGTGCAAGAAAAAAAAATGCCCTGTACTTTATTAATGGAGAATCGAGGGGGGCACAATTGGGACCAGAAAGTAACGGGACAGACGCCAAAAGTTTATTGAAGAAACGTCATGAAATATTATTATTAGTGACAATCATTGTTTACTCGTGACAGTCAGGAGATGACAATTATGTGATTCTCCCTCGTTAACCTCGCTTAAATACTGCATGCAAATTCGACTCTGAGTCAGCTGATTATTTACTCTGAGTGAGTTTTAGAGCATGTGGTTTATTTTAATTCAAGATTATAGTGCAATTCTGGACCAGGGTAAGTGACTGTTTTTAAAGTAACAGTGATTGTTATAACTATCGTGGAGGGTTTTGAACCATTCATTAATTCTCTATATATTAAACAATGTTATCTAATTTGTGACTTTGTCTTAACAAGTGCATGTGCTATGAAGATATCTATGTACTATATCTTTGTTACTGTCTGTTATTCATTACTTTATTATCCCCTTTTATTATTACAAATACTTAATGAGAAAATCTTCACTAAGATGTATTGTTCGTTACTTTATATCTCCTTTGTGTATTTCACATGCTTAATGAGATATTATCTTGCTACTTATGGGAGATGTGAATATACTATAAGTAGATGCAACCATCCACACTGTATAGGTGTATCACCAGGACTTTATATCAATACCATCATTATCTGGATACCACCCAGTGATCTAGGTGATTGGGCATGCGCATATTACGGATAGTTGAGAAACTCATTGCATGAATATGATAGTGCATGTCATGTTAAACATGAGATGGTGGCTCTGTGTGTGTGTGTGTGTGTGTGCGCGCGCGTGTGTGTGTGTTAATATTCATCGCAATATCTCATGAGACCGAAAAAGATGGTGTAGGGATATGACTTTAGGGGTGGAAATAGGGCTGAAAGGCAGATAATGTATGGGCTTACTGTGTGACTGCTTCGCCCATGACCGAGCGCAAGCAGCATACACGGATCTGGTCAACCTCTCCATAGAATATAATACGGTACCCAACTTTCTTATGATGGCGGGTACATGTTGGTTGTTATGTTCTTTCAAACAAGCATTGGTTTGTGCCTATACGTTGTACCTACGTTTGGCCAACCTGGAAGCTACCAGTGAATGCTGGGGGATCTCACCCGTCTGCAGCAGCGGGCAGTCAAGACCTTGTATCAGCCACAGACTGCTCGGAGCTCAGAAGTTTTGTCGGCAGTGCCTTTCCTGTGCTCTTTTGGCCTTCTACCTGAAAACCCTACTTAATCCTTTAGTGTAATCCTGCCAAATTTGCCTGATCCAGTTCACTAAGGAGTCTTGTGAGCCATGTCTGGTTTTCTTTTAATAGTCGGCAACAATTATTTGGGGATATATATCTTCCCACTCAACTTACACGCCACATGTTTTATATTTCATTTTATTTTCTACACCTGTGCTATCTTTCCCAATCATAAATAGTTCTAATATTCCAGATGACAGTACTAGGGATTTTTATAGGTGAATGAAAGTTAATCAACAATCCAGACTACTTGCTGTTTTCTTTGAATCGTGTTATATATCTAATAGAAGCGCTCTCTTTTCGATGTGTTTTACTGTATTAAAAACCTCTGTGTGAACAGTAAAGTAAAGATGTCTTGCTTTTTTACTTCTCACTAGCACTCTATTAATGTTTTCAGTAAATATACATTTATAATACCTTTGGCTTCTATATATTGTGTAGGTAAAGAGATAAGCGTACCAGCTCCGGTGAGTAGGTGGTCATCCATGATTCCATTTGATTCTTATCGCATTGTCAAGTTGATGTACTTGATTTTTTAAATATCCTATTTACAGGATATTGCTGTAAATACCAGCACTGTTGTTTTTGATGTCTTGGCAAGTTTACGTACAGTAATTTGCAATTTCTTTCTGAACTACCTACTCCCATACTATCACGTTAAAACCCAGCGCGACACGCTGCCAAATCGGTCGCAGCTGTGTTTCTAACGCAGGTAAGCGGAATTACGAACCGCGTCCGTAAATCCTTTTCCATGGAGACCGGCAGATCATGTATTACTCAACGAAAACTGCTTGTGTATGGCGGTGACCACACCACGTGCAACACGGACTGACTGACTACATGTGTGAAATTAGAGTAATAATATCCTACTGGGCAATAAGGAATGTCCAAGAACGCAAAAAGAATAAATCTGTGAACAAGGTGGAAGAAACTATATTGGCTTGAAGGCGAAACAGCAGATTGTGTGGCATACAGGAGGAATGTTCTGGGCATGATAGGGAGCATGACTAGCATCCATGTCAGAGATAGGGGGTTCATCTTGTAATATCCATAAGACGGCAATAGAAACGAAACATCACAAGATACCAAGCCACCCGTGTAATGCTTGGCTAACTCAAGAGAATCCTTTAGGGTTACATATTTATTAACTCTGAAATAGATCTTCATAAGCCATACGTAGGAATTTTAGTAAGAAGAAATTTCGACAAAAATATTAATTAATTGGGATCTCTAAAAGATAGACTGCTACGAGGGCAAGTCAATAAGTAAGTCACACAGTTCTGTGGGTTGACAGGTAAATGTAGTTGGTGTTCTCTACAGGTGTCATTAGGTGACAGCAACATAGAACTTTATATTTCCGTTCGTCAGGTGGCGCTACGTGTCTTATGCATGTGCGCAGCGTGCCATGCATCAACATGCATAGTTAGTTCAACTATAGTCAAAAAAAAAAAACAGACAATGAAAGAGTTAGGAGGAGAACAGTGTTCATCTAAACAACAGCCTGGTACAAATCGAGATATCTTGAATACGTTAGAATAACACATTAGTACGGAACAAGGAAAGAGAACTCTTAAGGTTAGGAATTCAACCTATCACGTGACACGGGTCACGAAGCCGTCAACTGGAGGCGAGGAGTTAAACCAGAGATGTCGATGAGGAAAGTCGTACGAATGATTTCAGCGATTTGAAACCAATCAAGTAGTTAAGTTAACACTATGAACGATTGTGCGAAGACATTGTGCATCGAACTAGAATCTTATAGCCTGCGCGAGGATGCCGATAATTCGACGTGGGCCAAGTTTCGCCTGCCACCGGCCCATTGTTGTCATTCAAAACAAAATGACGAGTCTGATAAAAGTAGGCCCACGTTACATTTATTATGTGGTAGCTGAGCTGGTTGAGAAGGTACGGTTCCCAGAAGATCGGCGTAAAACACAAGAACTTATATATATATATATATATATATATATATATATATATATATATATATATATATATATATATATATATATATATATATATATATATATATATATATTTTTTTTTTTATTCGCATATCCTTTTACAGGACATCGCTGTCAACAGCAGCATCTTTCAGCTGTATGTTGATTTCTTGGCAAGATTACGCTCAGTAGTTTGCCATTGCTTTCTGAGCGGCCGGCTCAGTTATCCCGCAAGTCACCAGCGCCCGCTACGAGACTCTGCGTGATAAACGGGATTACGGAGAAAGTGGTGTAACCCCTCGGTCAGAGAGACCGGCATATATATATATATATATATATATATATATATATATATATATATATATATATATATATATAGAGAGAGAGAGAGAGAGAGAGAGAGAGAGAGAGAGAGAGAGAGAGAGTGCAGTCATGTCACTACTAAATATTACGCCCCTCTATCCTCCTCTGTTATGTGAGCATGAGGGGTTGTGCACGGCTGTGAATGGAATCCTGTGAATAAACTTGATGCTTTACACGAGGACGCTGAGTCGTCTTTTCCCCCACGTCCTACATGTTATGTTTCCGTGTCGGTGTCCAGCAACTTTAACGAGCCACAGAAAGTAGATGCGTGGCAAAGCGCATAAACAAAATGGCGACTGTACTTTCGGAGTGTACAACTAAAGAGCAACGTGCTGTTGTGCGTTTTTTTTGTGGCAAAAGGACTGCCTGCAAAGGACATTCATAAGGAAATGCTTCCTGATTATGCTGATAAATGTTTGTCCCGTAAAGTGGTGCATAGCTGGGTAGAACAATTTCTCATGGACGCTCTAAAATGTTGATGCAATCCGATCTGGTCGTCCTGTTGAGATTGCAACAGAAGCATCCGTGCAGCGGGTGGAGGAGATGACTGAAGGTGACAGGCGAGTAACGATAGACTCTGTAGCATCTGCAATAGGGTGCTGACATGGTTCAGCATACAGCATAATGCATGATCGATTGAAATTTAAGAAAGTGTACTCAAGGTGGGCACCCAGACAATTGAAGGAGGAACACAAAATAAACAGATCTGGCCTGTCCTTGCATCATCTCTGTCGATATGAAGATGAAGGAGAAGACATGCTGAACAGGATTGTTACTGGGGACGAATCATGGGTGCTTCACTACCAGCCCGAATCAAAGCGTGCTTCATTGCAATGGAAATATCCTTCGCCTTGTGTCCAAAAATTCAAAGTTACGCCATCAGCAGGGAAGGTTATGCTGACAGTTTTCTGGGATTGTCAAGGAGTGCTTTTAACCAATTTCAAGAAGAAAGGTGACAATGTGAATTCTGAATCGTACTGTGAATTTCTATCCATGCTTCATGATGCAATTCGAAGAAAACATCCAGGACTGCTGACAAGAGGAGTGTTGCTTCTTCATGACAATGCCAGACCACATACAACTCGATTAACTCAGGAGAAAATTAACCAACTAAGGTGGGAAGTTCTGGAACATCCACCTTACAGTCCCGACTTAGCCCTTAGCGATTGCCACCTTTTTGGTCCATTGAAAGCCCACCATGGCGTGAGACATTTCGCGAATAACGCCGAAGTTGAATGTGAAGTGATAACGTGATTTAGAAAACAGAGCACGCAGTTCTATGCAGCCGGTTTGGGAGGACTCATAAAACGATGGGAGGACTGATAAACGATGGGATAAGCGCATCAATGTTGTTGGGAATTATGTTGAGAAATAAAGGGACAATGCATGTATAAAAATAAACTGGTTTTATGTTGTTATCATATTTAGTTATTTTTCTACAGCCAGTTGTGACTTACTTATTGACTTCCACTCGTATGGACTTGTAATATAATTGTAGCGTCTCTACAAATCCCTAGTATCGACCCCTTAAGCATCATACTCAGGAGGGAGAGAAACGGCTCTAGACTTGACCTCTGTGACGTCATCTGAGTTCAAATAGAAAGCCAATGATTGGTCGAGTGGCCAGGCCCTGGTGCTAGATTTTAACGAAGGGTTAGTCGTTATTCAAGACATTGCATTTATCCTTAACAAACTGGATTATGAATGGTAAGATATTGGTCAATATTGCCATGTTATCAGTTTCTATACCAGATGTCTTATAACATGTTGGTTAGCCTATGCATGCCGACTTTATTTCATATCTGAACCGAAAAGTTGTCCCTGAACATAAAATGGCTATTTTACATCAACCAGGTTGTCTCTTTACGTATACAATAAACTGTGGAGTATTAATACCACTATGATAAGTCCAAGTTACTCTTCTCCGTGATTATATGTTGTGTTTTGTGTATGTTTTTGTTTGCTGATGAAGGCTGGTCGCTGCTACGTTTTGTATGTATCGTAATTCTGTTCTGTAAAGCTTCGTTGCTTTGTGTTATTTTATATTGTTTTTAATAACACACGGAGCGATAACGCATAGGATTCGTCTCCACGAATTAACAGGAACAAGACTTAAATGCACACTCAAGCATTCTTTAATTTATAGTGTGATCTTCTAGGTAGTCTCCAACTAGCAATCGTTATCATAAAGAAGAAGGATACGGAGGATTACAAACATACACAGAAACAACAGCAACAATGGTTTCTTTCTGTTAATTTGAAGTTTAAATTTTAAATCATCGACAAATTCAGTCGGTTCATATCATGTATATATTACTAAAAGTCTTTTCTTATTCGTGTATATATATATATATATATATATATAGAGAGAGAGAGAGAGAGAGAGAGAGAGAGAGAGTCAGACACACAAAAAGACACAGAGAGAGGACAGGGAGAAAGAGAGGGAGAGGGAGAGAGAGAGAGAGAGAGAGAGAGAGAGAGAGAGAGAGAGAGAGAGAGAGAGAGAGAGAAATAACTATCATCATCATCACGAAGTACATAATCTTTTATCTTGGGCGTTTATACACAACTCCATCTCTCTGAAACGTTCTCACTAAATGTTTCAATATGGAGTTCAACCCAAAGCCTCTTGAGTTTTGAATCCTGTCTCGTGCGTGACAGGGCAGAGACCCATGGAAAAATAAGTGTCCGACTGCGACAAGCGTTTCATAGGACAAATGATCTCAACTCACCATGGCTATATAAGCCAGAGTGTGCCGAGGGACACGGCTGCCATCAGTAGTACATGTAATATTGCTATTACCCTCAGTCTACTGCTTAATGCCCGAACATTTGGAGACTGATCCTGTTCTAAGTGGTCTCAACTGGATTATATGTTGCATTTGATCCTATCCAGTATGTCTGTAATTATCTTGGTCGTGTCAATTTATGCTGTCTGCCGTGTCATCTTTCGTCAGCCGTCCGTCTTTAGCACCCAGTCATTAAAGCTGATATTTGTTCGTCAGAATGGCTTTTGTTTTGATCAACACATGAACTTACAGTGGTACACATTCTATGTGAAAATGTTGCTGTTATTACACAGGAAGGTAGAAGAGAATCTGTAGGAGCAATTATTGACACCGAGGAGTTCTGAACAAGGGAACTCTGCTTTTCAATGGAATTGACCAGTATACAGCAATTCTGGTGAATTCCGAGGTCATATTATCTCAACATTGGTATGGGGTTACTTGTGGGCAAGGAAGAAGCAATCGATGCTTGACTGACGTGTATGAGTTCAGGTACCAATAGCTTCCACGGCATGGTAGAAGACAGCCCAGAATATTCTCTTATTGCCTTTCCTCTCTCTGGCCACATTAATCTTACCTGTTTCACAATACGTCTTCTAATAGGTTTCTTTTTCTTGGCTTGGTGTCCTGATCTCTTTCAAAACATTGACATTACCAATGTTATAGTTGTCTATGAAATATGAATAATTCTGTAAAACCATGTTTGGTTTTGTTCACAGAATTGTGTTTACGTTTACAGACTGTCCGGGAAACTACACTAGTAAGTTGAAATGTATTCCGTGTTAACACGGAAAAATCATGTCTAACGTCTAATAACAACAAAGTATTACATGATCTATAAAAGTTTTATCAAGGTAATTGGTTAAGGATTTAAATTCTTTGTTGTTAAGCTGCTTCCCCTATCTGGATATTTAATTGCTTTGCATGCGCCAAGTTAATATAATCAACTTCAATTGTACATTTGGGAGGTCAGCATGGCTGAATGGATAAGATCCCTCGCTCGCTCTTAAATTTCATGTGTTTTGATTCTGAGTTACCGGGCTCTAATACCGGTCAGTTGGACTAAAATGTTGACTTCTCGTCCTTGCCTTGCGGACTGAAATAAAGTTATTTGCATATCCATTACAGGACGTAGCAGTCAGCTCCAGCATTTTTTGTGTGGCTATTTGTGATTCCTGGGCAAGTTTACCTTCAGTAGTTTGCCATTGCTTTCTGAACGACAGGCCCTCAAATCACTCATACCATTGTATGGAAACCAACGCAAAGCTTTCTGCTGCCAAATCGCCCGCAACTGTATTTCGAACGCGGCATGCGGGATTACGAATTGCGTTGTAATCCTTAGCCACGGAGCCGGCAAGGAAAACTAAATCACGTGCAACTACCAGTCCAGTGCACGAGAAGTAGTAGCACGCTTATGGTCTAAGGTTGAGTTACCTTTGGACAAGATTCCGTTCTTTGAAACTTCAATTCCTTCAATCTTCTATTCATCACAATTCTGATTATTTTCTGTCATTTTTTTTTCTTTTGTACTTTCTGTCACCGCCGTGCAAATCATTCTCTTAAATTTTCTTATTTGCAATAAAGGCAGTGTCATTAGGATAACGTTAGGTATATAAATTATAATTATTTTAGAAAACATATAAATTCAGCCTCTGTCATATTTTACACATATACACTCTACCGGAAAAATAAATTAGAAGACAGTTCAGACACCCTTCTTTGTCTCCTGAAATGTTCTGAAATGATTGTCGAGACTCCTTCAGCTATTGTCTGCCGCCAATAACTGTTCTTTGTTATTCTCATATTTGTGTCACCGATATTTAACCTTAATGGCATTTCGATTTTTTTTTTCACACGTTGCGTCTGTTAATGACAAATACAGAGTAGCTTTTACTTCTACTTATCTTTTAAATAATGTTCTTTGAAATGTAACTTTGTTTCACCTGTTAATCTTTCTAAGTCCAGACAGGTTTTGGGTTAGTATATTTCTTAGCCATGCCCATAATGATCCTTGGTAAACGATTAATTGAAGATCATTGTTACTTCCTACAACACCGCGCTTCATTATCAAATCTCTACACATCGATGTTAGTAGATCATTGGAACATTGCCCGCAGTTATACATGTCATTTAGAAATACTTTTATTATTTCCTTCTAAAAATCGCCTGAGGCATTAATGCTCTCTTCTGAAAGTGACTGAGCCATATGAGATAAAAATCCGGTGCAATGAAGTCGACCCTGTCGACTAGTAAGCGGCGTTAATGCAACGTTAGAAAGGACGTCTTTGCCGGATTTGTTCATGTTAATAATAGCATCCTCAATATCTGCAGATATCTTGTTTTGTTGTTCTTCACGTGTGTGTGTGCGTCTTTGTATGGGTGTGTCAGGGTGGATGTAGGTGTGTTTATCCTGTTGACCTCTAAAACAATAACGATGTTTTTGTTGATGAAGTTATTTGGAAACTGAGGCAGAACTACCAAATGCCTGATTCGTCGATGCTTGACTTGTTGTCGATGGACCTACAACTTCGGAGTAAGAAGGTGGTAAGTCGCTTGCTACAGGTGTTGCTGTTGTGATGTTGGTGAGAACTACCGTATTTGCAGCTTGCGCCCTTGTCGTTGTAGTTGTCGTTTGCGTCCTTCTTCGCTTAGCCCCGAAACAGCCACCAACAAATACTATTACACCCCCAGGCACGCAAACACCAACCGCCACTTTTGTGTGCGTGTATGTCCAGGTACAGTAGGATTCATCTGAGTCATCCCCGCAATCGTCACTACCATCGCAGACGTCGCTGTACGGGATGCATTTACCTGATGGGCAACTATGTCCAAAACAGGTGCTGCTGGTGCATGTCCAGTCAGTTTCATCAGAATTGTCGCCGCAGTCATCGATGCCATTGCACCTATCGCTATAGGAGATACAGGTTCCTGAAGGGCATCTGTGACCAAAGCATGGAGCATTTAAACATCCAGTTTCATCAGAGTGATCTCCACAGTCGTTGTAACCATCGCAGACGTCAGTCATCAGAATGCATTTACCAGACGGGCAAGTGTGTCCAAAACATATCGGTCTTGGTGTTAATGGACATCTCTGTTCATCAGAATGGTCCGGACAATCGTTGTAACCGTCGCAGAGGTCCGTGTAGTGGATGCACGTACCAGAAGGGCAGGTGTGCTGTGGGCATATTGGTCTTGGTGTGTTTACTGTGCATGACCAATCGATTTCGTCAGAATTATCGCCGCAGTTATCACGCCCATCACATAGAAAAGTGTGAAGAACTTTCTTCGTGTTATTACATGTGAAATAGAAAACTGAAGAGTTCTTCTCGTCAGAGAAGTCACCGCAATTGTTTCTACCGTTGTCTACTTGATAGGATGGTATACATAAGCTGTTGTTGCACTGCCAATAATAAGAGCTAAAATTCTGAACATAGGAGCAGTTTACAGCAGAGAATGACATACACTGAGTGTTGCTGGGACGTTCATCAGAATTGTCTCCACAGTCATTGGTGCCGTCACACATTGCCAGATAGGGGACACAGTAGCCATTTGCACACTTAAAACTTGGGTCGCTCATAATATTATTATTTGGGCTCATTTCATCAGATCCGTCCTGGCAGTCCAGCTTCCCATCACATCTGTATTCTGGGGGGATACATTTAGTGGCATTGTCACATAACACATTCGGAAGTTTACAGTACTTTAGATTATCTTCTTGCGTTGGAATGTGAGAGCCCCAGCACATGTTGTCTGACAATATTTTATCCTTTGTGACACACCTGCCAGTTGGGCAGATAAAATTACCAACGTTGCATCTTTGGTTGTCTGGAATCAAACAGCTCTCATCTGCTCCATCAAAACAATCCTGGATACGGTCACAGATGCCTTCAGGCTCCACACATCTATAGCCTTTATCACACATCAGTTTCCCTGGACACCTGCTACAGTTAAATTCGTCAGATTTGTCCATGCAGTTATAAATGCCATTACAAGTAATATTCGTACCAACCAATATTTGACCATTTGCACATGTGTGAATTTTTGAGGCTAAAGACCAACAAAGTGAATATTCTTCATCAGAGTAATCTCCACATTGGTCTGAGTTATTGCAAACAGCGTTAAATTCAATGCATTTTCCATTACGACAGGGAAATGTGTCCATGCAGGAAGTTCCGTTACACAGCAATGCATTTTCATCTGAACTATCAACACAATCAATTCTCCCGTTACATAAGAGTCTTCTGTTAATGGTCTCTGAGCCATCAGCACACACAAATGGGCTATTATTTGTAGACTTGCGGTAGCTGGTTGTAGAAATGGAACGGCCAGTGGAAGATCGACGTTGTGTTGTACCTCCTGGCTGTTCTTTTCCACTTACGACGTGGTTTTGTGTTGACGCTCCGAATTCAGGCGTTTCATGTCCACTTATAACTGGGTTTTGTGTCGACGATCCTGTTTCAACGGTTGAATTAACAAGATCTTCCATCCCAGCAACTACAGCGCAGCAGAGAATAGTGACTAGCAGCTTGGCTATCTTGATTTGTTCCATATTTAATACTGCTCGCAGGCTGATTTGATTCTATTACAAAAGAACAAAAAAAAAAAATATATTAGACACATATTAATTTGCATTAAGTTTTTCTGAACTAAACATCTCAGGAAACGTTTTTTATTTAACCCATGCGTGATCGTTTTCTTAAATGATTCTGTCCTGTTCATTATCACCATCATCAACATTAATGCCACCCATCACCATTATCATTAACATCATTGTCCTGCCAACTGGCATTGGCGTCCATGAATCTATACAACTCTCGGCCCCTGTGTTCTGGATCAATTAACTTGAGGCATAGTCTATTTAGCATCAATTCTTTCCCTGATTATTCTACCCCGGATCTTTTCATGTGTCATGTTTTCAATGTCTCTAGTCTGTCCCGCTCAGCCATTATTTTAACATACAACAGTATTATTAGTATTTCATTCGGGTAATTCATCAATCCGTTTAATAATTTTAGCTTCGTTCATGTAGATCCGAACGTCCAAAAGGACGCCCTGTCAAAAGAGACGGGCTATTTGGGACAAAACACGGTGCAATGAAATTGATCCTCTTGTTTGTTAAAACAAAACCATTGTTTACAAAAATCAGCTCAGCTGAGAGAGAGAGAGAGAGAGAGAGAGAGAGAGAGAGAGAGAGTGTGTGTGTGTGTGAGTGACACAAAGAGAGATTGTGTGTGACACAGTGTGTGTGTGTAAGATACAAAAAAGAGTGTGTGCGACAGAGAGAGAGTGTGTGTGTGTGTGTAAGTGTGTGTGTGTGTGTGACAGAGAGAGAGAGAGAGAGAGAGAGAGAGAGAGAGAGAGAGAGAGAGAGAGAGAGAGAGAAAGAGAGAGAGGGCAAGGTACTCAGCTGCCAGCAGGGTAGTTTACGCTGTTGGCAGCTTGATGACCTGGACTTCGCTGACCTGACCCTATTGTCCCAAACACAGAATATAATGACATGAAACACACAGTTATTCATGGGGGACCACTAACAGTTATTACATCTGGAATAGTAACAATAGTACGACAGGGTCGCCTTTTATCACCTTTATTATTCTTACATATTATAAACCGGACTGTGCACACAACAATAACCACCACCAGACATGGGAGTCAATTAATCCTGACAGAGACATTTGAAGATCTGGACATCGCTGACATTGCCCTCCTGTGCCACACATGAAATTAGATGCAAAATAAAATAAAGACACTTGATGTTACATTAAAACTATTAGGTATAAAAAATATAAAGCAAAACGACAAAGATAGTGTGAATAAAACAAGTCTATGCTAAAGCGACCTAGGTTTGGTAAAAAATTCACGTCATTTTAAACTCTTACATCTTTATAAAGCAGAAATATGAAACTTGGAATCTAAAACGAATGAGGGACTTTCATCCCTGTATGAAATTTGTGGAAGTCAAAAGAAGGTAAATCTAGAGGCAAACTTAGAATAATTGACCTTAACATTTATCAGTACTGATATATGGATCAGAGACGTGGAGAATGATTAAAACAATTACTAATATACTACACACATTCATTAACTGCTGCCTGTGGAGAAATGAGGGACTAAAATGTTATGACTTGTGGGGAGCGTAGGTTCGAACCGGTGTGGCCAGCAAATAACAGTACACTATCCGAGCGAAGAGGTTCGTCGGTAAACATAAGTCGCATCTCTTTACTTTAATTAATTTACTGTGTAGAAGATCGGAGCACCATTACATTTTGTCCGGAGAGCACTGCTGATAATCTGAAATGAACTGATCAGATTTTTAAAGAAGAGCTCTGTAGAATAAAAAGAGTTAAAGCAAGGAATACTATCTTGTGCTGAGCGAATTCAGCCTTCTTGAAAATACTTCAGTATCAAAACTATTTCATCAGCTGTTTGACGTTACACGAGAGTCATCTAGAAAATCGTACCTTTTTTTTTTATTGTTCTTTGAGTATTACTGCTGTTTGTACGTCTGTTTACAATGTGTAATATTCAGTATAAAATGGGCGGGGGAAACACAACAAGAATATACAACATGCTTGTCGATATACCCCAGTCAAGAGCCATGCTTACAGTAAATAGAAAGACCACCATGAAAAGTACTGAGTATATGGTGCCAACCCCACATTGTTAGAGCAATCATAAATCGATGAGCGAGGTGTTAATATCACACGGGTCGCTTTTATTTCCTAGGAAATTCCATGGTTATCCTGTTAGTCTGAGTCAAATTATAATCTCAAGTCAATATAAAATTAAATCCCTACCTCGAACGGAATTTGAACACAAAACCACCGCACCGGCAAGGAAGAGTGCTAGTTCACTGCGCTAACGCGACTCCATGCTTACAATATAACAAACGGAAAAACGACAAACAATGTCTAATTGTGTGAACATTAAAGTTAACAAGAAAGAGGGCAAGAGACACAACAACAAAGCAATGACATACTTGGGCCGTTTGATAAAGAAATTAATAATTATAAGAACATCACTTCGAAGATGATATGACGTGAAACATCCAAGGAATTGTAGATATCAACGAAGATGCTTCTAGTGTAATATTTGCACATTAAAAATTATGGGAAACGAAACTAACATGAAAATAGCATGGTAAGACCAAAGGCATTATTTCACGACAATATAAGGAGGACGGCCGGTCTCTCTGGCTGAGGAGTTACACCACTTTCTCCGTAATCCCGTTTATCCACGTAGGGTCTCGCAGCGAGGCGAAAACTGGAAGCGGTTCGACCCCGCCTCGTGACTTGCTGGATAATGAGCCGGCCGCTCAGAAAGCAATGGCAAACTACTGAGCGTAATCTTGCCAAGAAATCAACATACAGCTGAAAGATGCTGATGTTGACAGCGATGTCCTGTAAAGGATATGCAAATCATTTATTTATTTATAAGGAGGACGAACCTAAGGCAGATGAAGTAACAACACATATGCCAATGATGGTGATGAAGAAGATGATGGTGATGATGATGATGATGATGATGATGATGATGATGATGATGATGATGATGATGATGATGATGATGATGATGATGATGATGATAACTTACCTTCAAAAAGTACACAAAATGCGGATTGCTTTAAATTGTTTCCTACTACAAACTTTCAATGATTTTCTGCGTCAGTTTTTAGTTGCTTCTTGCTTCAAGTTTTTAGCTATTTCCAAATTCAAGTTTTCAGTTCTTTCCTACTTCCCGTTTTTAGTTGTGTCTTTCTTCGATTCTTCAAATTGTCTTGACTCGAGTCTTTGTTGTTTCTTTCTTGAAGCTGTCAGTGTTTCTGTCTGTCTAATTTACAATCTAATTATGACCATGCAAGCAGCTCTTATATACTGACGCCCTATCTTGAACACCAGATAACGGTGACTGTGATCGGCATTACAGCCCTATGGTTGGTATATATGTGCCACTGATAACACTTGTTACTAAATAAATACTTTGGGGAAGATTGCTGTTATCTACTATGCAACACGACTTAAAGTTTAACATATATATCGGCGATGGTAATATTCATCTATCTGGTATCAAAAGGTCGTTTTAAAATATATATCCCGTGGGTGTATGTTTTTTTTCCCATATCCTATTAACAGGACATCGTTGTCAGCACCAGTTCTGCTGTTGTTGATGTCTTAGCAAGTTTACGTTCAGTAGTTTGCCATTGCTTTCTGAACGACCGGCTCCCTTACAATCACGTTAAAACCCAGCGTGACACATTCTGCTGCCAAATCGGTCGCAGCTGTGTTTCGAACTCGGGTAAGCGGAATTCCGTAACGCCTTTGCCACGGAGACGGCGGGTGTATTTTACAGAAAATAATATTGCATGTCCTATGCAGAATGTTGCAATCAATCCCAACCTCAGGTTGATGTTCTAGGTGTGTTTACGTTCTGTAGTTTGCCATTGCTGTCTGAAAGGGAAGTCAACGTTGAAGTCCAAAATGACAGATGCAGAGAAACTACCCTTCAACGTCATCAGCGCACTGAAAGTTCAAGCTTAAGCGCTGAAGCCGACAGCCTATGGGTGTGTACCGTAGTTACGCATACAGGTGTTGTAACTTGTATTTCTCAATACTAGAGTGGGAATGCCTTGCGAAGGATTGTCCAGTGACTGTGCAACTGATAATGCTCTCAACTGTAATCTTACTAACCACGTGTAAATTGGCCTTGACTCACCGGAAACGTACATACTGAAGCCAGGTTATTGTTAGCACAGTAGGGACCTAGACTCCAAACGGTGACACAATCTCCTGGGCATGTCTCATGTATAGTAGACACAGAGAGAAAGTTCAAAATATTAGATCATTCTTCTGATATCAGCCAGTGGATTATTTGCTACTGATATTAAGTCAGCGAGGTAAAATTTTGAAATGGATGTTATGCGTATAACTTTTGCATTTTTGAGAGAGAGAGAGAGAGAGAGAGAGAGAGAGAGAGAGCGATAGAGCCAGCGAGAGAGAGAGAGAGATTGTGTGTGTGTGTGTTACAGAGATAGATAGATAGAGAGAGAGAGAGTTAGAGAGGGGGCAGGATACTGTGACAGAGAGTGAGAGATAGAGTGTGCATATTACACGGAGAGAGAGATAGAGAGAGAGAGAGAGTGGGGGGAAGGGTACTGAGAGAGAGAGTGAGAGAACGTGTGTGTGTGTTACAGAGAGAGAGGGGGGCAGGGTACTTAGAAAGAGTGAGATAAAGTGTATGTGTGTCTGTTACAGAGAGAGAGAGAGAGAGAGTTATAGACGGGCAGGGTACTGTGTGAGAGAGAGAGAGAGAGAGAGAGAGAGAGAGAGAGGGAGTATGTGTGTGTGTGTGTGTCAGAGAGAGTTAGGAAGGGACATGGTACTGTGACAGAGAATGAGAGAGAGAGCGAAGGAGAGAGTGTGTGTATGTGACACAGAGAGAGTTAGAGAGGGGTAGTGTACTGTGATAGAGAATTAGAGAGCGTGTGTGTGACACAGAGAAAGATATAGTTAGAGAAGGGGCAGGGTAGTGTGACAGGAAAAGAGATTGTGAGAGAGAGAGAGAGAGAGAGAGAGAGAGAGAGAGAGAGAGAGAGAGAGAGAGAGCTAGAGAGGTGGCGAGGCACTCTGCTATCAGCTGGGTGGTGTACACTGTTAGATAAAACAATAAACACCATCTATCCTAATCATATACCATATGGTATTTACTCTGGGAAATAGGCTGGAGTCTGTTGACAATGAAATACTTCAAACCCGTGGAGGCAGCACTTCCAACCAGTCTAATCCCAGCCAGTCTGTAAGTGCGGCGATAAAGTATAATCTCTCCGAAGGAGGGTTCCAGTATTGGTCTTTTGACATCCCAATGATTTCTAGCTTGGGGAGGAGAAGGGACGATTCTCAGCACAGTCCCCGTGAAGATGATACTTCGGTGCGAGTCGGGAGACAAGTCTCTATAACAACCAGGCTTCGATAAATGGTGGCTTTTGGGTTGGGGGGGGGGGGGAAATCAGATGTCCCGAATATCGACGCGAAAGACTTGGACTGCCAGAGTAAATAACAACGATCTACCGAAAGAGGCTAATGAAAGTAGAACATTATACACTGGAATAAGAAATGGACAAACATATTTCTTAGGTCATGTGACGAGAAGAGAGGCATTGGAGAACATTGTGACGACTGGAAAGATCAAGGGGAAGAGAGGCAGAGACCGACCATAAGACATGATGACGGATGGATGGAAAACACCTCTCCCGCATGGAGGGAAATCTGCAGCAGGGTTGATCCAGAGCACCAAAGGCCGACTACTGTAGGGACGCTCCGTGGCGAAGTGGTCAAACCGTCTGCTTCACGTTCCGAAGTTTGTGGGTTCGATTCCGGGCTACGTCTTTCGGTTCACAAGTGCATTTTTCTCGGAGACTTCTGGGGGTCGTCGCTGGAGCTACGGAGGTCGTGCTTTGTGCAACACTTTCAGCACGCCGCTCTGAGGAAAGAGACAGAACCATATGGGATAAAACCCGATGCAGTGGATTCCATGCTCTAGAATTTTAAGACTTTTTGTTTTAGACCAAAGACCGAGATATGTGGAGAAACAAGAACGCCTACGTCAGCTGGCATGGCACTTGATGATGATGATGATGATGATGATGATGATGATGATGATGATGATGATGTTGATGATGATGATGACGACATAGAAGTAAGACTGAGTATGTCATACACTAAAGATTGTAGGAAATCGTCGAAATGCAAAAAATGAGTCGAAGACGTAAATCGTAATAAGTAAGGCAGTTATTCCCTACTGGTTGTTGTACGAGTCCACACAGATATTTATAACAGCCTTTATCGTGTTATATAAACCATACGTGCTTCCAGTCGTGTGTAAGACACTGTTATTAGACATGTGAGATTTCAGATATTTTCTATGTTAACGTTCGCTCGCTTTGAACTCAAGCGTAGTCCGTACATGTTCTATAACTTTTAGTGCACTGGACTGATTTTTATGTATGGATTATCTTTCCTTATTACCAGTGTCCCGCGCCTTTAGGCGATCCCACTCCAGCTTCAGAGGTACTTGTATCTGATGTCTCTAAGTCAAAGACGAGAAGTCAACATTTTAGTCCAACAGACCGGTGTAGGGATTGAACCCACTATCTTGGCATCATCACACCGGGTGTTTATGAACGAGTGCGCTTATATACTCGATCATGTTGAGCTCCCAGATTTAAAATATAACTGACGACTTCCAAATCCATGGAGCTATCGTGTAGTATAACCCATAATTTCTCACATTCATGTATGTTGGGAAGCAAAACAGAATGGAAGGATATCAACCTCTGAACAATGGGCATGTCCGGTGTATAAGTGGAGAGAGATCAGATGAACAACGGACATGACCGGCACTGTGGTAGTGGCTATAAACAAGAACATAACCCTTTCATGCGACTTAAGGCGGATGGGACATATGGCCCTAGACCCATATTTGTATCCACCAATCAGCACTTTATAAATTCGAATCCGCCTCGATGTGGATCAAACATATGATCACTGCGCCTGCGAGTGACTTTATAGGGGCGAGCAAATCTCACGATCTATTATTGTAATAAAGACCCGAGAAACATACCCGCAGAATTCGATACAACACCCCCTTTACAGGTACTAGCTTTGTAGATTCCCGTTCAGTAAATGCCAACGCAGATTGTGGCCTAGTTTGCTATATTGTGAACTTGTCATTGTGTGTGATCATCACTGTATTCATAATTATTTAACCCCAATTCTTCTTCTTCTTCTTCAGCGTTCCGAGCCATTAAGGTTCTTTGCTGCAGATACAATCCGTCTCCATTCATCTCTCTGGTTGACCTTCTCTTGCAAGTCGATCAAACCCCAATGCCAACACAAAATGTCGAGCATGAACGACGCTGGGAGACCATCAATATCAAACACGTCTTTGTATCAACGACAGGTAGCACAACAGAAGGTGATCATTTTTATAAACAACTTGACATGATTATTCCCTTCACGGAATGGTTGCTGTTTGCTACTGCCTGAAGATTTACGGGTTCAGTGCATTCAGTTTTGTTACTACTTCAAATTGTATGTTTCTGGGAGTATATACACATAAATGAACATTAATTAATCCCCCCACTATATGAATATATACATTTTGAATGTATAACCATGAAGCACATAAGCGGGCACTCTCACGCTGTTTATACTTCACCTCGACACCGCAAGGTACAAGAGGAACCCGATGAGAGATGAGAGAGAAAGAGAACGAACGAACGAACGAACGAACAGATTTTATTTTCAAAGGGTAACAAATTGGGCACGCAGGCCCGTCTTACATTCGGCCCTTCCAATCACTCATCTTTCTTTCATCAACAGTGCATAGGAAAAAAACATTGTCATATGAATTTTGTAAACATAAACAAGGCATATTACTATGTTATGAGACACATCAACCACCCACCTACACATCTCCCATTCACTCCAACTCCACCACCCAACCACACACATACCCACACACACATACATGCCCCTACCCATCCACCACATCCCTACACCTACACATCTCCCCACCCATACACACCTCTCACCCACCACATACCCCATCCACCCACACCCCAAGCACACATACATTCCCCAACCCACACATCCCCCACCCACACACATCCACCCACCTACACACATATCCTCTACCCGTCCCATTACCCACCAACAATCACTCACTCACATATCCTCCTCCACCCACACACCTCCAATCACCCAGCCAAACACACATTCCTCAGCCACACAAATCCCCACACACACACACACATCTCCCCGTCAACTCACATATTCCGCACCTACCCACACACAAATTCCGCACCAGCCACATAATCTCCCATCTCCCCCAGCCCACTCACAGATCCCGAGCCCACCCCTACAAACATCCCCCACCATCTCCTAACCTACACACACTCACCCACCCACATATCCTCTACCCACCCACACATCCTCTACCAACCCATCCCCCAACGAAACATCCCTTAACCACACACCCTTACTCATATACAATCACCCACCCACACATCCTCTACCCAACCACACATCCTCCACCCACCCATCCCCAACCCACACATCCCTTAACCACACACCCCTACACATATACACAAACATCCCAACCCACGCACAATCTCCCCGCCCATACACATCCCTCACACACATCCCCACCCACCAAAACATCCCCCATTCACAAACACACACTTTCCATCCACGCACAAACAACCCACACATACATCCCCAGCCCATACACTCATCCCCTCACACATCCTTAGACACACGTACTTATCCCTCAACCACTAACACCCACACATCCCTCACTCACTCATCAAAACATACATCTCCTATCTACCCACCCACACTCATACACCCCAACCACCCATCTAAACACACATCCCACACCCTCACACACATCCTTCACCCACCCGCACACCCAATCACACCCACCCACCCACACATACATCCTTTATCCACACCCAGCTCCCCTCCCACGCAACACCACACCCACACACATCCCAAAGACACATCCCTCATCCACACGCACATCTCCCCACACATCTCCTACCCATCCACACATCCCCCAACTACAATCACCCTCACTACCCACACATACATCCTCCATCCAGCCACACACACCCCCACCCAGCCAGACATATCCCCTACCCATACACACATCCCCAAATCCATCACCCACACCTATCACGCACCCCTCCCCCAACCCACACACATCCCCCACACATTCACCCACACATCTCTCACCCACACACACACTCCCCACCCATCCACCCAAACATCCCAAACCCATACACATCCCTCACCCACACACACATCCCCAAACCCACACATACCCCCAACTTCAATCACCCTCACTACCCACACATACATCCTCCATCCAGCCACACACACCCCCACCCAGCCAGACATATCCCCTACCCACACACACACACATCCCCAAATCCATCACCCACACCTACCACGCACCCCTCCCCAACCCACACACATCCCCCACACACATTCACCCACACATCTCTCACCCACACACACACTCCCCACTCATCCACCCAAACATCCCACACCCATCCCTCACCCACACACACATCCCCAAACCCACAACCATCCCACCTGCACACATCTCCCACCCACCACATATCCCCACACCCACATATATCCCCCACCCATCTCATAACCCACTATCAATCATCCATCAACATATCATCCTCCACCCACTCACCCACAACCACCTAGCCAAACATGCATCCCCACCCACACACACATCTCCCCGCCAACCCATACATCCCGCATGTACCCACACACAAATCCCCCACCCACCCACACAATCCCACCCCGCCAACCCACACATCCTGAGCCCACCCACACACACATCCCCCCATCACCCAATCTACTATTACGATCAAACTCCCACACTTTACACACACATACAGTGACGATTGTCGTGAGCATTGTCGCAAAATTGTAAAGAAAATGGAGAAAAATTGTACATATACATTTTGTAACTTCAAATTTAGTAATGCAATTCAACTCTCTCTCTCTCTCTCTCTCTCTCTCTCTCTCTCTCTCTCTCTCTCTCTCTCTCTCTCTCTCTCTCTCTCTCTCTCTCTCTCTCTCTTCTTACACACACACACACACACACACACACACATATATATATATATATATATATATATATATATACACACACACAGGCACACACACTCACACTCCCTTACTCACTCACACTCACTAACGCTCTCACTCACTCTACAGTAGTGTGCATGCGATTATATTATACATGATAAAATCAAGTGGCATACATATGATACCTCGTAATATGAAAGATGAGAATACATAGAAAACATGATAAAATCAAGTGTCATACATACAACATGATAATGTGAAAGATAAAAATACAAAATATGGAATGGAATGTTACAGGACATGCGTGCACTCATCTCTCTCTCTCTCTCTCTCTCTCTCTCTCTCTCTCTCTCTCTCTCTCTCTCTCTCTCTCTCACACTCATGCTCCCTAATTATCTCACCCACTCTACAGTGATGTACATGTGTTCATGTTATAAATTATAACATCAATTGGCATTCAAAATGATAATATGAACATGAGAATACACAACAGAGATAGAGAGAGAGAGAGAGAGAGAGAGAGAGAGAGAGAGAAAGAGAGAGAGAGAGAGAGAGAGAGAGAGAGAGAAAGAGAGAGAATTTATAGCGCTCTAACACCCAAACTAACACATGTCTCCACAAGACCAACAATAAAGTTAAGAGTAAGACAGTGTCTAGGAGCATATGAAAGTGCTATAACAATATTATTAAAGGGCCATTATAAAAGAGCCATTATAAAAGAAATGTTAAACAGTGACAGTGGGTAATTTACACCAATTGAAAAGCATTCGAATTAAGACCAATCCTGAAAAATACATGCTCGTGATTTAACAACACTTTCCGTGAAAAACAAATATAAAATATAATCTTGAATTTTAGATCAGACAATTAGTAAAAATATGAACTTTAAAGAAAACTATTTAACACAATGAACGTCACTTGAAAAATAGATTAAGCACATTGGACTATTCCTTGATAATAGATGACATTAAGACAGTCGAGTTAGATTAATCACCATCAACCCAACATGTTTATGTAATGAGTGGTGTGATTGAAAACCTTAACCAGAATTGCGTTTTGATTGACCTGATTGATAATAATGAGAGATCAAAGAGATGTCAGGAATACTAGTTGGAATGTATAATATAAATAATATACGCTATGCAGATGACACAGTGTTGGTGGCGGATAAATCAACAGACCTACAACAATTGTTGGACACTGTAGTAACAGAGAGTGCAAGGAAAGGACTCTCCTTGAATATCAAGAAAACAGGTAACAATGGTGATATCAAAGAAAATGGTGACACCAAAATTTGACATAGAAATAGAAGGAAAAATTCTTAACCAAGTGGATAATTTTAGATACCTAGGGACATTTATAACATCAGATGGAAGATGTACAACATAGATTAAGAGCAGAATAGGGCAAGCATAAGCCGCATTTCAGAAAATGAAGAGTATCTTATGCAATAAGTCACTATCAGTGAATGTAAGAAAGAGAGTGCTGAAATGCTATGTAGAACCAATTTTGCTGTATGGCAGTGATTCTTGGAATGTAAATGAACAAATTAAGAAGAAATTAGAAGCAACACAGATGTGGTTCCTGAGACGAATGTTACGAATTCCTTGGACTGCCAGAATAACTAAAAACGACTGCCTGAAACAGGCTATTGAAACTAGAGCACTATATACAACAATAAGACAGAGACAAACATCTTTCTTTGGTCATGTAATGAGAAGAGAGGCATTGGAGAACATTGTGACAGCTGGAAAGATCGAGGGGAAGAGAGGCAGAGGCAGACCAAGAGAAATGATGCTGGATGGATTGAGACGGTGGCACGAAGGAATATCAGCAGCAGAGTTGATCCAGAAAACCAAAGACCGAGATCTGTGGAGAGCCATGAACGCCTACGCCAGCTGGCAGGGCACTTGATGATGATGATGATTGGTATCCACCCTTGAAAAATGAAGCATCAATCTATAATGCCTCTGGTCTTCAACACTCATCAACAGCAAACAACTTGATCCTTCTTGTGAGACAAGTTGTAGATGTTGAAAGTCACACTCGTTGCACTCGTCTGCGTAGAGACGTAGAAAATTGTGAAATTCATATTGGTTGGACCCATATTTGTAGAAACGTAGTCACGGTTGAAATTCATCTCGGTTTTATATCATGGATACTTGTGTAATACTGTAATACAAGAAATATCAAGATGTGCCAGTTTGACACAGCCTTAAATGGGTACCAGAAAATATTCTAGGAAGTAAAGGTGGCCGGCGTGATATTTACTTCAGCACTGATCTGTGACGTTGTGTCCACAATAAATCTGGCCAGAACTATATACCCAGCAGGCTCATGACGGGGAAGAGGGTCCTTCAGTTGTCTGCCAAGGACTTATTGGGGCAATAGGTTGTGGAGAACATGGCACAAATAATTCAATTGGTCATGTGAATAAAATATGATTAGTATTTTTTTTTCATATCCTTTACAGGACATTGCTGTAAACATCAGCATCTTTCAGCTAATTGTTGATTTCTTGGTAAGATTACGCTCAGTAGTTTGCCATTGCTTTCTGAGCGGCCGGCTCACATACCCCGTAAGTTACCGACGCGATTCGAACCACTGCTGATTCTCACCGTCGTCACGTTGCCTACGAGAGTATACGAGATTGTGGAGAAAAGTCGCTAACCTCTAGGCCAGGAAGCCGGCATGATTTGTATACTTAGTAGAATAAAAGTAACATAACACCAGAAATTAGGAATGCGCTGTGCTATTTTTAAGAATGGTTAATGTACAAACAACAGTATCTACATTTTCATAACATTAACAGAAAGAACATTTGGCAAATCATAGATATAATTTTTTTTATTGTATTGACTACATCAAATAATTTCACTAAAGGAAACATGAACAAATAATTAGAATGTTAGAAAATGTAAACATTGATGGTATAGATGTGAGAATTAAAAATAATAACATATACTGGAAATAAAAAAGGAATACGAATTGATAACCTATTGGGTGCATTTCGTCACATTAAACGAGTTGTGAAACAATTTGCTATTGTTCAGCTGATCTGCTCATTTTTCAACTTATAAGCCAAATTATCTCAACTTTAGCAGAGGGCCACGTCTGGGTCGGGCAGAATTATTAGCCCCTTGACAAACTTGTATCTGTTCAGGTTCTGATACCTTCTATTGCATGATGCAAGGCAGCCGAGAATCTTCTTTCGATGCATTTTCTACCCTTGTTCCATTAATATTACCAGATGTCACAATCTGTTCTCCGAAATTATTCCTGGGCTTGCTGGTTTGGTCTATTTCGAAACATGTAAATTATGAATTGCTGTGTTCTATCGCTCTCTTCCTCTACGCCGACGGCGGGAGAGTGGGTTCAGTCCACACGCCGGTCATTTGGACTTAGCGAGGGACTTCTCGTTCAGACAGGCCTAACAAAATGCTGAACGTAAAATTATCCAGAAAGTCAACCTGTTGTTGATCGCAGCATCCTCCAAGGCACCCTCAATAATAGATAGTACTTGTAACATAAGATAGTACTTGCAACATTAGACAGTACTTGCAACATTAGACACTAATTGCAGCAATCTGCACAATTATATTTGTCTTTTCTCGGGGCACTGATTGGATTGTTAATTGATAATCTAGGACAGGACGGTTGAAATTCATCTAGGTTTCATATCATGGATACATGTGATTGGATTGTTAAGTAGGCAGTATGAAGCCATCTGTTAAAATATGGCTTGTGGTAACACACACATATGATTGTCCTAACTTCTAACAATATAGACTTGTTAAGCAATCTATGTTAGTGTTTATCAAATGTCGTTATTAAAGACTTCTATTTTGTCTAATTGTGATACTTTCTCTTTCTAATGTTATCCATATAGATACATACTTGAATTTCTTTAAATAAAACAAATAAATGAGTCCCGAAGTAGACATCTATTATGATTCCGTGATGTGATAGAGCATCCCATTTTGTAGGCTTGAATGCACGACAGAATAGATGGGCCATCTTTTCCTCACCTAGCAGGTGATGACTCCAGGCGTCGAAGCCTCATTCGATCGTGTCCATGACACTATCAGCGTAGTTCATTTCTTTACATGCTGCACGTTGGAGTCACTCGCTTCATGTGTACATTTGGACCAGACCTGTTCTTTTTCCTCTTCAGTCCCTTATGTCTTCTTTCCATAAAAACTCTGACCACTGTTTGTACTTCCTAGTACAACATTATCAATCTTGTTTTAAGTTGTCCCGTTTAATACAACGGCATCGTCATTAGCATACAGTAACATGTTTATATTTCTTATATCAAATGCAATTATATATTTTTTTTCCTGTCAACTACAAGAACCTCTGAGATATTGTACACAGAACACTATATAAAGATTATGTGATAGGGGAAAAAAAAAACATTAGAACAGTGGTTCTCAACCTTTTTTGGCCCATGCAAACCTTCATCATAGGTTCATAATGTCACCCCCCCCCCCCCTTATCCTTTTCGTATTTCCTCCCTATAAATACCCAAACACGGTATAGGTAAAAATGGAAGCTAAATTTAATAACACATACTAGAACAAGTCTAGACGTCTACACAAAACGTGATTTGCATGTCTACTTCGTTATAAAATGAATTTCAGATGGGCGAGAAGTACAGAACCGTAAAGTATGGAGGGAAAAATAATATCATGTAATCGATTCTTGTATTAACGCGATCTTGGAATAATCTTAATTACCCCCCCCCCCTTCCCCCCACCCATTGGAAACCTTAAAATTTCCCACCGGTTGAGAGCCACTGCATTATGAGACAGCACACGTCCATGTCTTACACTTTTCTTTACATGATGAAATTAAATGTTCTTCAATGACTGTCGTCATTATTTACTGCTGTCTGCTACCAGTAATTGCTCTTTATTATTCTCATTCTTGTCACTGGGCACCCTACCCGAAGTTATACTTGTCATTTAGAAAAAGATATGTGACTCCAGTTCAGAAATGTCCCATGACAACCGCGTCCACTAGTGCAATGTTGTCTGGGTAACATTCTGGGGATTTATTCATGTAAAGTATCATATGCTCAAATTCTGGGGAGGGGGGGGGGGGGAGTTGGTTGGCTGTTCTTCACATGCGTGAGTGTGTAGGTATGTGTATTTTCTGTATGTGTGTCAGTGATATCAAATCGTGTTAGTGTCATGATTGGCTTCAATGTAATAAAAATTGCGTTTTTGTGTGTGCTTTTTAAAATTATGTGTGGTGTGTCTGTGTGTGTGTGTGTGTGTGTGTGTGTGTGAGTGTGTGTGTGTGTGTGTGCCTGTGTCTGTGTCTGTATATGTGTATAGTTGTGTATCTGTGTGTGTGTCCATTTGTATTGCGCATGTGTGTGTCCGTGTGTGTATGTGTGTATCTGTATATGTGTGTCAACAAATTTAGTTGCATGTCCTTCACAGGACGTAAGAGTCAACCCCAGAATTTTCGCTGTTCGTGATTCCTGGCAAACTTTACGTTCAGTAGTTTGCCATTGCTTTCTGAACGACCGGCATCTATACCTTTCTCGAAAAAAACCCAGGGCCGCTGTGTTTCGAACGCCGGTATCCGGCCTCACAAAACGCGTTCGCAATACCTTAGCCACGGAGACCAATTGTATGTGTATATTATCTATGTGTGTATGCTGTGTTTCTGTGTTTGTCAGTGTGTGTATATGTATGTGTATGTGGGTATGGTTGTGTATGTACGTGTGTGTCTGTGTGTATATTTATAAGTATTGTGTATGGTGTGTATTTGTGTGTGTCTGTGTTAGTATGTATATATATATACATGTTGTGTATCTGTGTGTATTTGTAAGTGTATATGTGTATAGTTAAGTATGTATATATGTGTGTCTGTTTGTCTGTGTATAGATGCACGTGTATGTGTATATGGTTGTGTATGTATTTGTGTGTGTCTGTGTGTATATTATATTTATGTGTGTATGTTTGTGTATGCACGATTGTGTGTTTGTGTGTGCGTGTGACCCACAACTCAAAAACGAGGCATCCCATGTTGAAGTTACTTGGACACTGAGGCAGAACCAGCAAATGCCGGATTCACAATTCCCTGATTTGGCGTCGACGTCTCTACAACCTCAGAGTAAGAAGGGGGTAAGTCGCTTGCTTCAGGCGTGGTTGTGATGACTGCTACAGCTGCAGTCGTTGTCCTTGTAGTTCTAGTTGTCGCTCGCATCCTCCTTCGTCTAAAACCATAACATCCACCAGCAAATATCACCACTCCTGGCACAGAAACACCAGACGCAACTTTAGTATAACTGTATGTGTAGGTCGAGGACGTTTCATCATAAGTAGTG
Organism: Cepaea hortensis; assembly: GCA_963921405.1. Taxonomy (NCBI): domain Eukaryota; kingdom Metazoa; phylum Mollusca; class Gastropoda; order Stylommatophora; family Helicidae; genus Cepaea; species Cepaea hortensis. The sequence continues at coordinate 32,822,259 of OY992881.1, forward strand.
TATGTCGAGGAACAGTGGGCCTCATCTGAACCATCCTCGCAGTCGTGATCTCCGTCGCAGACTTCGCTGTACAGGATACATTTACCAGATGAACAAGAGTGACCCCAACATATTTGTGTTCGTGTTGTTAATAGACATGATTGTTCATCAGAGTTGTCTCCGCAGTCGTTGTAACCGTTGCAGACGTCAGTGTAGTGGATACATTTATAGCCTTTATAATATATTAGTTTTCCTGGACACTCGCTGCAGTTAAATTCGTCAGATTTGTCCATGCAGTTATAAACAGTATTACACAAAATATGCATACCTTTCAATACTTGACCATTCGCACATGTTATAATTTGTGAGGAACGTGGCTGTTGACAAATTGTGCGGTCTTCATCGGAGTTGTCTCCACAGTCGTCCAAACCGTTGCAGCGAGAATCTAACCTTATACATTTCTCATTAAGACAGGGAAATGTATTCATGCAGGAAATACCAAAGCACAGCTGTGAGTTTTCATCTGAACTATCCAAACAATCTATTCTCCCATTACACAGGAGTGTTCTGTTAATTGACCCCGAGCCATCAGCACACACAAATGGGCTACTGTCTGTAGAAGTGGGTCTAACTCCGGTTTTAGCCGTTGAATCACTCGAAACGGTCATACCGACTACCATAACACCGCAGAGTACAGCTATTAGCAGCTTGACTATGTTTGTTTGCTCCATGATTCAAATGTTATTCCGACTGTTCTGGATCTAGTTAAAAAAGAACCAGAAACAATATGTCAGTAAAACTTTAACTTGCATTAAGTCTTTCTATACCAAGTAATACGACATGAGTTTCTGAGTTTCTTTTTATTCCATGACTGATTTTTTTTTCCCTTTACCGTCTCCTGTCTTACTTAGCCGTTACACTGGCGTACACTATTGCCACTGTCACCTCCTTCTTTAATCCCCAAGCCTCATAGCTGAAGTTAGTTCTATATACATTTTGTCAGGACGTCATAATCATGACCAGCAATGATTGGCTTTCGTTTTCTAAACATTTCTGAACAGCTCTCAAGTAGTTGTAACTTAATTCGGTTAGATCCAAACATTTACAACTTTAAAGTAGCAATTGTCTACAATAGAATAAGCTAAACTAACAATTTTCCATGGAAAATAAGGAGTTAAATCTGATGGCACCTTTTGCAAACTGTATGAGTTTGATTTGCGTAATATCTTATATATAAATTAGGATGTGCGTATCTCTGTCTGTATGTATGTATGTATGGCCTTTATTTGTTCGCGAACGGCCCATCCGATTGAGATGAAATTTTCTACACGCCTTCCTTTCATTCCAGAGCTGTCAACTGTGATATTTTGTTAGTGTGAAATCGCCTGCTTACTCAGTATTATTTCATTTTTCATTTTTCATCATAATTTCATATATCTCAGGGGACCTAACTCTGTAAAAGTTATTTCAAGGGGCATAACTTTTCTGTATAACTTATAGTCATATTGTGGCATCGTTTTCAAAGATTTATAAACTCTTTGTCCATAGTTATGTACCGGCATATGAGTTATAATAAATAATGATACAATCTGTAAGGCATTTTCAAAGTTTTCATAAAAATGATGCACAATGCATAACATTGTAACTCATCTTTTTTTGCTTAAGAAGTTACTGTAGTCATGCAGGTGATTAGAAAGAGTTTTCATTAAAAATAATGGATGGTGTGTGGTAGAACGTTCTTTTAAGTTACATTTTTTGTTGTTGTATGAATTTAATGAAGCCGGACAGGGTCAGGCAGACAGATAGACAGACAGACAGACAGATAGACAGTCGGGAACAGGAACTTATATGACTACTTATATAAATTAAATGAGATGCTTCACACCAGGAGCTGGGCGATGTCGGGCCGGGTCAGACAGACAGACAGACAGACAGACAGACAGACAGACAGATAGTCGGTAACGGGAACGGGAACTTATATGACTACTTATATGAATTAAATGAGATGCTTCCCACCAGAGACTGGGCGAAGCCGGGCAGGGTCAGCTAGTCTTCTATAAAACACTTTGCAATCTTCCCGAAAAGCTAGACAGTTGCCAGTCATATTACATTGTCAGTACTTGTAGAGTGCACTTTATCAGACTCGAAACTCCAACAGTCCTCTTCTAAGTAAGATTAAGAATGTCGCTAATGCATTTCTACGTTTTCAGTCTTAACTCCTTCTGCGCCTAAGAATTATTTGTCTGTTTATAGTCGATGCTGTGTGGAGTTGTTTATTATGTCTGTCCCCAACCTTCTGTCTCGTGTGTTGTCAATAATGTTTTATCCTATGATAGTCCATAACATGATGTCAAACTGTCTAGCATCGTCTGAGTCTCAGATTCCCTTTACCCTTCCACTTCCCGAACATTCCCGTCGTAACGACACACTCCGGCTTGCCACTTCTCATGAAGTGCCCAAAGTTCGCCTTCTGAGGCAAGTAACCAGTTCTCTTTTAAGATATCGTCATTACGTTTATGCATCTGTTTATGCTGCTTTCGTCACTTTTCTAAATACAAACTACATCTCTGCAGCTTCCACATAATTACTCCACCCATCCATCATGTGCCATACCGATAAGCATGGGCAGTCACGATTAGCCATTTCATTTGATCACTAGAATCGTGGATCAGTTCACTGTTCTTGTCTCGACCATGCCACGTAGCCAAGCCATCCGGGTATTTACTTCTCTGCCTTCCCTTTGTTCTCTTCGCCTCGATCTTGCCAGTTGTCACCAAGTTCTCTAATTTATTTCTTAACATAACATGCCCAAACATTTTGACTGTCTACGTCTGATTTCTCTAATCAGTTAATGATTTTCATTTGTCTCTTGTAGGACTTGGTCATTGGTATATCTGTCTGTCCATGATATTCTTTGAATTATCCTCAGAAACCACATTTCCAAAGCCATCAAATGTTTGTCAGCTTGACTGTTCATTGTTCACGCTCCACATCCATACAAAAGCACAGGCTCTATGTAGCATCTGAACATTCTTTTTCTCGTAGCAAATGACATCTTTTTACTGGTCAGTATGTTTTTCATCTTGCAAAAGGCTACCTTCGCCATGGCGATTCTTGTTCTAATCTCGTCAAGGCATCTCGCATCAGATGTTATGATTGTTCCGAGATAGTTGTCCCGATTGACTTGTTTACGATTATTCCCATTTACTTGAATATTACATTGTGGTATTTCCTTCGTCCTAGTGACGACCATAATCTGTGCCTTCTTAAAGTCAATTCTAACCCTAATTGTTCACTGCAATCCGCATATACTAAATTTTGCAGATCCTAGTCATTGTCTGCAATTAAGACTGTATCATCTGCATATCTAATGTTATTGATGTTTCGTCCCCCAATGATGATTCCTTTCATATCTTCTATATTTCCGAAAATATTTTCACTGTACAGGGAAAAAAAGATCTGGAGATATTACACATCCCTGTCTCACACCTCTCTTAATAGACTGATATTGACCTACTTCATTATCAATTCTTGTGACAACTTGTTATTTCTAATTGTTTTGTCTGTGTGTGTTTTGTTTCAAGTCTAAGGTCTTTCCCACAAATTTGTAGATCTGTAAGCTTCTTTATCCTGTTGATATGTCTCACTTTATCGAAAGCCTTTGTGTAGTCAATAAAGCTTATATGTAGATCTCTGTTTACTTCTATAGAACATTCATTTATTGTTCTCAGAATATACAGAGCATTTACTGTACCCTTGCCTACTACAAACCACATCGTTCTCCTATTTAAGGTTGTATTTTCTTCCTAACTCTTTACATGATAACTCTTAGCAATATATTCGTGATGTGACTCGTTATACTAATTGTTAGATCTTTATCACATTCCAAGGTTCCTGATTCTGTGATGCTGTGATGTCGGTTACTAAATCAATAAATCAATCAATCAATCAATCAATCAATCAATCAATCGATTTCTTTGGGATTGCGATAAATATAGAATTACATAATTCAGGAGGTATATCTTCAGTATCGTATATTGTGTTCAGCGGTCTGGTGACTTAGTCTATTCCATATTCTTCTAAAGCATTAATCATTTCTGTTGTGATGTTGTCTATACTGGTGGTCTTGCCAGTTTGCATATGGTTAAGAACATTCCGGACCTCCATCTTCAAAATTGATGATCTCTCACGCAGCGGCAGAAGAGGCCAATAAGTTTATAATCGGCGATCTGCAATCTGCATCTGTCGTCGCTGATGTGATGTTTCAAGATCAGTACTGGTGTTTCGTTTTCGTCTAGGCCAGTGTTTCCCAACCTTTTTTATGCTATGCCCCACCTAACCCTTTCTAAAATACTGATGACCCCCCCCCCCCCCCCCCCCCAACATATCAATCATTTTTAATATTCAAAAATTGAAATGTTCACTAAGGAAACTTGAATATTTTGTTTTAGAAGGGATCACGGTTCCCAGAGGGGCCAGAGCCCCCCCCCCCCCCCCCCTCCCCCCGGGTCCCGCGTCCCCGTGTGTCGGTTGTGTTGGGTGAATTTTTTTTTTTGTTTTGGTTTGGCGGTTACCCCAGACCAGCTGGTCCCCCCCCCCCCTTTTTTTTGTGTGGACCCTTAGTCTCACTGTGAGCTATAGCCCACAGTGGTCCACCAGGCCCACATCTAAGGTGAAGATATGTGATGGGTTTTTATTTGATCATCCCGGCCCCCGACCAGACCAGGCGCATTACTGGGGAGAGAGCAGCAAATGCACCCGATACTAGCCAAAGGCAAGGGACCGATAGGTTTTAGGAAGAAATCACTAGGAAATTATTGAGCATAGTAAGTAAATTTTCAAAACATATAATGGAGAACTGAAATTCAAGTACAAAATAATGTTAATGAAAGATTTTTCTATATTATTTTAATTATTAGTAATTATTTAAATTTAGTGAGATCCTTGCGCTTGATGCTTGCTGCAAAGAGATTTTATGTCAGGTTCCAATTTAGTTAACTTCAGTCTAAAGTCTGCCCGTTTTGTTATATCCAGCCGATTTCTTCCATTTTCGATTTGCCCCCCTTAACAATCGTATTGCCCCCCTGTGGGGCGTGGGCCCCACGTTGGGAAACACTGGTCTAGGCCGATGACTATTATGGTCCCAAGAGAAAGTCACCTCAACTTGACTAGTGAGGTCCCCTCACGCCCACGACAGTAATATTATCAAAGAAGTCTCCAGTACACACACAACAAGGCCGTGGTTAGAAGTCTTCCCACTCTGGCCACCGAGCGTCAAATGCTAACGTGAGGAACATATACACATGATCTCACCGATGACCATACTTTCAATGTGCAGCCGCTACACATTTCTTCCACACGTCCTCCCTTACTATCTTTCACATGAGACGGGCCAACTTGCAACAGGACTACATGAACGCGGCTGTCCCTAATGCGTGGCGTTGTTTACAGATGGATGCCCCTGGCGTTTAACTTATAACGTCTAATGTAGAATCCTAACTTGTTCTGATTTGGGAAAGAGTAACGTTCGTGTCCGTGTTCCGTTCTAAAGTTCCTAACTTATATAATGTTGGGGGGGGGGGGGGGGGGAGTGGCGTTCGTGTCGGTTCCGTGCTAAATTGAAATCGCATCGTTTGGGTTATCAAACGACGCGATTCCGTGACGTATTTCTCCTACGATATAATGGTGCGTTTTGTTGCTACATTTGGTGTCTGAAATCTACCTTTTAGTACCTATTATTATGTTATATGTCTTCAAGCTGATTTCCCCATTTCTGCTACATGGCAGATTCTTCATTATTATTTCGAACATCACACTGTACTTCCCTTTTATCATCATGAAGGTTTTTAACATAATCTGACCATACATGTAAAGTTTGATCTTGTTCTAATATGACTTGTTTTTGCTGATGTACGTTTTCTTTTATTAGTAAGTTCTTGAATTCTTTTGTGCATTAATGTCGTATTGTTTACTGTTGTGTTATTTTTCAATTTATATGCAATATTTCTCAAGCCATACTTCTTTTGCCTCCTTACATAATGTTCCAACTTTTCTGTGAATTTCTTCATATTTGGCAGAATTATTTTTGTTATTCTTCTTGTTTCCATTAGTTGTAAAATTTATCCAGTCATCCATATCTTACGAAAGACTTTCTTTAATTTTGGAATAGTTGTTTCTGCAGCCAGACTGATTAAATTATTCAACGTTTCCCATTGATCATCCATATCTTGATATATGATTTCTAGATCAGACAATATATCAAGTCTGTTCTTTACTTCTATGTTAAAATTGTCGTGTATTTCCTTGTCATTTTTTCAATGTAAACCGGTCACATTTTATGTTAACTGTTCTATACTGGACTCTCTTTAACTTTACCCTCAATGTGCCTGTAAGCAATATGTGATCACTGTAACAGTCTGCACTGGGAACTGTTTATGCCGTTGTTAACGCATTTCTAAACCTTCTGCTAATCAGAATGTAATCAGTCTGGTTTATAATCCTGCTTTAAGGACTACTCCATGTTTATAATCTTCTAGGATGTTGTTAAAACCATGTGTTTCCTACAACAAATTCCTGCTCGTTTGTCCATTCTACAAGTCTGTAATTCCTCACTAGTCTAATAAATTTCCATGATTCACTTCCTTACATCAGGGTTGGACTGATGAGGATCTTAAAAACAAGTTTTCTCATTTCTATTAGCAAAGATATATTGCGCGGAACAGTCTTGATCTTGTGAAATGCTGCTATTTTTGGGGCTATTCTACCTTTGTCTTCTTGGATACATCTTCCATCTCCTATATCAAAGTGCCTAAATATTTAAATGTCTCGGCTGGTTTCAGACTTTTCCTCTTATCTCCCAAGTTCCATTTTGGAAGACATGTTTCCGTTGCAATTATCATCACTTCTGTGTTTCTATTGTTCAGACACTGACCTATGTTGTGTCTTTCTGTGGGTGCTTAAATCTATCATTTCGTGTATCCGCGTTTTATGTTTAGCTATCAAAACTGCATCATCGGCAATTCCAAAAGCTTGCATTATGATAACCAGCTAATATTCCTTGTACGCTTTATATGGATCTGATTACTATTTCTTATTTTCTCGTGCACATCGTACAGATCGGATGATAGTACACACAACATACCGATAGGCTAACCCATTAGCATTGGAAACATTCACAGCTGGGAGACAACAGTGTCTGCCTGTGATGATAGAAAGTATTCCTGGTGTTGAGAAAAAGAACATTCAGAATGCATTAGAAAGAATAAAAACAACCATAAAGCTACATACAAGAAACATTACACAAACAGCACCTGGACTCATGTGTATACAGATGGATCAGCAAAGAGTCGACAGAAAATCTAGGTGAAGGAATTCTCCTGAATATAAAAATGGAACAAAGAAGACCCAGTCAGTGGAAATTGGAAAGTCCTCAAGTAACTTCAGAGCAGAGATAGGCGACTTTGAAAACTGCAGTGGAAATAAAATATAGACAAACAAACAGCTCTCTTTACAGATGCAGAACTAGCGGATTCTTTCATATTGCAACAAACATGGAAATGAAGAAGCCGACAGAATTACAAAGGTAGATGGAAGACTACCTTAGCCAGATATAAACATATTCTATGATAAGGCCAAGAGATTTATAAGAAGCAATTATAGAATCAAGTGGAATTCAGAGTTTTCAGGACCTCTTAAAGAGGAGGGAGAGTAAGGCATTTGAAGTAACAACACATATATGGATAAGAATAACTGTATTAATTAAATCTTCAAAAGCACACACAATTTAGTTAGTTTAAGATGTTTCTTGTTTCTACTGTTTAATCATTATGTATCTAATTTTCAATTATTTCTTCCTTCGAGTTTTAAATTGTTACCTGCTTTAAGTTTTTAGTTGTTTTCTAATAAAGTTTATAATTTTTTCTTGTGTCGACATTTCAGTTGTTGTTTCATTGAAGTCTTCATTTGCTTCTAACATCAAATCTTTGGTTGTTTCTTCATTCAAGTCTACATTTGTTTGTATTTTCACGTCTTCAGTTATTTCCCCATTCATCTTCTCAGTGTTTCTGTATATTTCATAAACAGACATCACTGTTCCAAATGTCAAATCTTCTACTTCAGATTACAACTTACGATTGTCATTAGATAGCCCTACATTATGTTTATACCACTGATAAGCCCCGATTTTAGTTATGCATATTGACTAAGAGCCGGTATCCATGGTCGAGGAGTTAGCAGCTTTCTCCGTAACCCCAAATATTCTCGTGGTTGACGTGAGCGCACGAGAATTGGAAGCGGTTCGAGTCGAGCCAGTGACTTATGAGAGTATGGAGCCGGTCGCTCAGAAAGCAATGGCAAACTACTGAGCGTAATCTTGCCAAGAAATTAACAATCAGCTGAAAGATTCTAATGTCGACAGCGATGTCCTATAAAGGATATGCAAAACATTTTTATTTTTATATTAACTAAGATTTCACTTATCTATTTTGGATATACACTACAATTTAACTTACATATTTCGATGACGAACAATCTACCTTTCAGCAATATATCATGTTTAAATGAATGGATACATCTCGACGTTTACCGTTGTTACAAATGAAGATGTAACTTGTATTTTTCAGAACTAGGGTAAGAAATTTAATGCCATTTCTCAGCAGTCGATGACTTTTATTACTCCAAATTGAATATGGCGAGAACAGAGGACTTTGACGTCAGTGATTCCACATCGCTGTCCAGGATGAAAGACCTGGGAGTAAGAATCGGCACAGCCAGACGCGAGAGGTACATCGGGAAAACAAAGCGCCTCGTCAACCAACACAGAACTGGCACTATTAGCCACCGGACGCTGATGCATATGCTGGGGGGAGGATCTGAGCACCTATGGACATGTCCGGAGTGCAACGAAGATACCCCAACTGATAACTGATAACTGATAACTCCAAATTGTAAAGCTACTATTCAAGTATAGATTAGCCTTTTTTCCCAACGTACAAAATATACATTGAAGACATTTTAGGGCTGGCAGAGTCGGTGCTCTAGGATATAACTAGAGGGGCCACAGCCACCGCGACATTTTAATCCTGTCGTAAACCAAAAACAAATGTAATATTTTGATAACATCCTGCCGCTACCTCTTATCCTTGTAATTATTTTACCGCTATCAGTTCAGCCAGGCATACTTGTGAAATACAAGTGATGTCTGCGTTCTTACACCCCCCCCCCCCCAAATCTCTCGCTTTGAACTCGACCGTAGTCCACACACTACTGCTACTGCTGCAGGTAGTTGCTAGTAGTCGGGAGCGCACAGAACTGATATTTGCACGTGGGTTAGCTGTCCCAGTGTCCTTCGCCATCAGACGAACCCACTCCGATGAGATCTACTGACTGGCCTGTGGAACAAACCCACTACCTCTGTCACTAGAGACAGTCAAAGCGCGGTCGCTTTAAACCCTTCAGCCACGTCGGCCTACCTGTGTCTGTGAAAGAGAGAGAGAGAGAGTGAGAGAGAGTGTGAGAGAGGAGAGAGAGAGTGAGAGAGGAGAGAGAGAGAGAGAGAGAGAGAGAGAGAGAGAGAGAGAGAGAGAGAGAGAGAGAGAGTGAAGGAAGGGGAATTAGAGAAGAGAGATTGAGGAGGGGACGGAACTCGGCTGACTCATGTGTTGTCAGCTATATTGTTAGATAACACAATAAACACCCCGCTGGATTCAGGGTTCGGTGATGGGAATGGGAACTCTGCCACATTGTCCACTAGGAGCTGGTGCCTTGGTTCCGGGTCGGGGAAAGTTTCTACACATTTACCTCTCTACGGTAGATGTGGGTCTCTGTTTGAACATGAGATGGAAGTTATGATGGACATTAAAATGGATATTAAGATGGAAGTTAAGATGGAAGTTAAGATGGAAGTTCAGGTGGAAGTTAAGATGGAAGTTAAGATGAAGGTCTGAAGTTAAGATGGAAGTTAAGATGGATGTTAAGGGTTAGTCTTCCAGGAGATTCACAACCAAGCAGTCAAATATATGACAGTGTATGACATACACACCTTGTGTCATCAGCTTTCTAGTATATGGTGCTATCACGCGAACCACCTACGGCCACCGAGAGAAAAGACGTAATATCTTCCACTACCAATGTCTGCACGTCGTCTGTGGCTTCGGAGTTAGTGAAACGAAGTCTCACAGTTTCCTTACATACCGAGTCAGGGTTTGATATCAATCGTCAGTGGTTTTAGAAAAAGGTCGCTTTGCATAAATGATTGTGTTTAGTTTTTGCTTTCGCTAACTTTGATATGTAACGTAGTCCATCCGTGTGCTAATACAATCAGTACTTGCTGCTACTAGTGAGTGGTGCACTCCATTGATTTTGTGTGTGGTTTAGCTTTCTCTGTTACCAATGTCCCTCGCCATCTGATGAACCCTTCTCCTATTTTAGAAATACTTGTAATATACGCTGATTTTGATAATATGAGGCGTCGGTCGGTGAGACAGCAATGGCAAACTATTAAGCGTAAAATCACACAGTAAATCACAGTCGGTTAATGACAGGGTTGACTGCAACGTCCTGTAACGGACATACATCTAATTTTTTACAATGTCTGCGTTTTATCCTCGGCCTCTCTTGGAAAATACGGAGTAATTAACGCTCTTGCTCTCACACACATACAGTGGTCAAACGATCATGTACGCGCTTTTAAGCCAGCTTAAATTTAGATTCTCTATGACTAGCTGGCAAACTATAACATTACAATAAGAGCCCACCCATAGGAACGCCAGGTTACGCTGCTGAAAACACCCCCACCCACCACTCATGTGACCATCCAGCCAATACAAAGACGCCGAAAGAAGGTTATTAATGCTAACCAATACTGAATACAAGTTTAAAACGGATGTCTGTGCATCCTGGTTGCCTGATGCTATCAAATACGTGTCATTTTTACCTGGCTTCCAGGAGGTAATGTGTAATGTATGTGGTTTTGAATCTTAAGGTTGAATTATTTGTGTGCTTATACAGTCAACCCTTTCATTTTGTGGCTCTTTGTGATTCCTGGGCAAGTTTTACGTTCAATAGTTTGCCAATTATGTTTGAACGACTTCACTTGTACCACGGTACGAAAATCAACGCAAGGCGGTCTTCTGCCCAATAGGCAAAATTAAATGCTTTGGAAATGATCTGACAGAAGTTTTTGTTCAGGGACAACGTGATAGAGATCGTGTCAAATGTCAGGAAGGGACTTCTTGCACGAAAACAATGACCTTGGAGGACACTGGACTGAGATTTGTACACACTCTCTACAAACAGAGATTTGTACACATTCTCTACCAACAGAGATTTGTGCACGTTCTCAACCAACATAGATTTGTATACACTCTCAACCAAGAGAGATTTGTACACACTCTCTACAAACAGAGATTTGTACACACTCTCTACAAACAGAGATTTGTACACATTCTCAACCAACATAGATTTGTATACACTCTCTACCAAGAGATATTTGTACACACTCTCTACAAACATAGATTTTACACTCTCTCTACCAATAGATAACTATTTCAGTGATTGAACTGAAAATATTGCACAGCTAATAATAATAATTAATAATAAAAAGCTGTATTGTTGTAGGTAATACACTATAGTTGTAAATTTTTATTTTGTTTATCGTGTCCTTTAGTTTCTACTGTTTTCATCTACTTCTTTGAGTGTCAGTTAATACCTGTGCATTTATTTATCATGTCCTTTCAAAGGTCTCAAGAGTTCTGCAACAATTTATATTAGCCACTAGTATGCTGGCCCGGGAAGGTTAACCCGGTCAACAAACACCGCTCAGAAGTCGGATGTGTCGGCCTAAGGGCGCAAATGAACTTGGCACAACGCAATTACATCTGGAGAAAAAAAAAACACTCCGGTTGAACGCTGAAGAAGAGGAAGAAGTATGCTGGCTTCAGAACTCAAGAAAATCATCTTCAGGGTTTTTAATAACTTATTTCACTTTTGCTTTTGTGGGAATTACTAAATGGCTACATTTTTGTCATACACCGGCTCTAAGGGGAAGGAGTTACAGATGTGATTTGTAATCCCGCATACCGCGTTCAAAACAGAGCTGCGGGCGAATTAGCAGCAGACCTGCTATGGACATGCAAGTAACTTTCAACTCTTACAACTCATGGAAATTTCGTCACTAATTCAGAATAGTAACATTTATGAATGACAGTACAAATTCCTGAACTGGTTTCAAACTCAAAACGTACGAACGAACGAACGAACGAACGAACAATCTTTATTTTCAAAGGGTTAAGAATCGGACACTCAGGCCCGTCTGATATTCTGCCCTTCTTCCCTATATCCTGTCATACTTTCTTTAATTCAATAGACTTATGAAGCAAAATTTTGACAACAAAACAACAATGATTTTATGGCACCCAGGATATTCAGATATTTTTATTAATTACATGTAAAAGCTGCATTTAATGTTCATCTAGTGTAAATAGCCGTCATTAGTCGTACCTTACTCTGGGTCATGTGAGCAGGAAGTTTTCAGCAGCGTAGCCTGGCGTTCCTATAGGTGGGTTCTTTCTGCTCTGTTGCAGCTGGCTACCTGCTCATAGAGAGCGCTCTACGGAGTACCTTGAATACGATAATGTCCAAGTTTTAAAAGCGTGTACATGATCGTTTAACCATTGAATATGCATGAGTGCTACATCGTTAATTACACTGTATTTTCCAAGAAAAGGAAAGGATAAAACGCACACATTGAAAAAGAAATAGTTACATGTCCTTTACAGAATGTTACAGTCAACCCGTCATGTACTGGTTGTTTGTCATTTTATAGGCAATTTTTGTTCAGTAATTTGCCATTACATTCTGAACGGCTGACGTCTCATACTATTAAAATCAGCGCAAATTACAAATATCTCTAAAGCCGAAGAAGGGTTCAAGAGATTGCGAGGGGAACTGGTAACCGGGAAAGCTAAAGCACACACAAAATCATTTCAGTTCACCACTAACTAGTTATAGAAGCACATGTGTGAACTACGTTCCAGATCAAAGGGAGCGAACGTAAAACAAGAAACAGAACAATGTATGCAAAACCATCTGTTTCTACAATCACTGACAGCTGAAACTGAACCCCGACTCGGTAAATCGAAAAATTGTGAAACTTCGTTTTACTAACGTCGAAGCCACAGACGACGAGCAGACATTGTATGTGGAACATAAACACCTTTCTCTTGCTAGGCATTTGTGGTTCGGTTGATAGCTCTATGTAAGAGAAAGATGACGACACAAGCTGTAGGTGATATATATTTGCTTGGTTGGTTGTGAATCTCCTGGAAGATTAAGCATTAACTTCCATCTTAACTTTCATCTTAACTTCCATCGTAACTTCCATCTTAACGTCAATCTTAACTTCCATCTGAACTTCCATGTTAACTTTCATCTAAACTTCCATCATAATTGCCATCTTAACTTCCATCTTAACTTCCACCTTAACTTCCATTTTAACTTCCATTTTAACTTCCATCTTAAGTTCCATCTCATGCCCAAACAGAGGCCCACATCTACCGGAGAGAGGCCAATGTGTAGAAACTTTCCCCCGACCCGGTACCAAAGCACCAGCTCCCCGTGGACAGTGTTGCAGAGTACCCATTACCCTCACGGAGCCCAGAACCCGGCGGGGTGTGCACGACCGGTACTGAAGCTTCACATCTTGGGAGAGGCATATTGGGATGTACCCAGATCGTGATTCAGCACAGCACTCACGGACTGACTCGGAGTAGACCTAGGGTGGAAATATTGCCTCCACAGGTTGTAGATATTTCATTGTCACCAGACTGCAGTCTAACTCCCAGAGTAAATTCCATATGGAATATAGTTGTTCATACATGGTATTTACTGTGTTATCTAACAGTGTAGCTGACAAGACAGCTGACAGCTGAACGCTCCCACACACATCTCTCTTGTCTCTAATTCTCCACCCCTGCCTCACTCTACTTCACAGACGCAGATAAGTCGACGTGGCTGAAGGGTTTAACGTGGTGGCGCTTTAACTGTCTTTGATGATGGAGGTAGTGGGTTCGTTGCCATATGTATGTCAGGAGGACTTCTTGTCGGGGAATAAGCTCGCCCAATGGCGGGGGACACTGGGAAAGCTAACCCACTTGCGAATATCGGTTCGGTGCGGCTACCAACTACCAGTAACTGTAGCCCGTGTGTGGACTACGGTCGAGTTCAATGCGAGATATGGGGGGGGGGGGGGGGTGCAAGCCCGCAGACATCACTTGTATTTCACATGTATGCCTGGCTGACTTGACAGCGGTAAAATAATTATAAGGATAAGAGTCAGCGGCAGAATGTTATCAAAATATTACATTTGTGTTTATGACAGGATTAAAATGTCTCGGTGGCTGTGGCCCCTCTAGTTACATCCTAGAGCCCCGACTCTGCCAGCCCTAAAATGTCTTCAATGTATATTTTGTACGTCGGGAAGAAAGGGTAAACTATTTGAACAGTAGCTTTACAATTTGGAGTAAGCATAATGGGCCATAAGGCTACTGAATATTCCTTCGCGGGGAATTTCCTACCCTAGTTTTAAAAAAAAATACAAGCTAGATCCGCATTTATAAATAAGTCATACGCCGTGGTATATCCATTTATTTCAACATGATAGATAGCTTGTTGAAAAGTGGATTTTTTATCATCGGAATATGTAAGTTAAATGTTAGTGTATATCGCAAGATGGATAATTTTAAATTTAGTCAGTATGTGTAACCAAAATGGCGTCTTATCAGTAGTATAAACATAATGTAGGGCGATATATTGCCCTTCGTAAGTTGTAAACTGAAGTAAAAGATTGACCATCTTTACATAAGGCTACTGGAAGTGTGACACCTGGTTGATGAAATAGGAACACTGAGGAGATGAAGAGGGACATAATTGAACACTTGAAGGAACAACCAAATGAAGACTTGAATACAGAAACAACAGAAAAGTTGAAACAAGAAACAACTAAACAGTTGAAACAAGAAACATGTAAAAACTTGAAGTAGAAAACAATTGAAAACTTTAAGTTGGAAACAACTTAAAACTTGAAGAAAGAAACAAATGAAAAAATTGATACACAGTAATAACAAGTGGAAACAAGAAACATCTAAAAACTAACCATGTATGTGTACTATTGAAGATTTAATTACCACAATTATTCTTATCGATATGTGTGTTGTTACTTCAAATTCAAGACTTCCCTTTCCCTTTCACTGTGTCCTGAAATATTTACCTCTGATCTTCCCATGGTAGTGATGAGAGTTTCGTTTCAAAGAAATAGTTACACCCCAACCATAATTGTTGACTTTCAAAATCCGTTGGATGTTTCACGA
Organism: Cepaea hortensis; assembly: GCA_963921405.1. Taxonomy (NCBI): domain Eukaryota; kingdom Metazoa; phylum Mollusca; class Gastropoda; order Stylommatophora; family Helicidae; genus Cepaea; species Cepaea hortensis. The sequence goes on from OY992881.1 coordinate 32,837,603, forward strand.
CATGTCATTTTCGAATTCGTGATGATATAATACCGGCTAAAAACCGGCTTACTACAGCAGTAGGTCGAACATTCTGTGCGGCAACTCCAGTCATTAGATGTAAAACCGTACCCATTCCTACACCAACAGCCAAAGAGCCTGTTCCTCTGTACGCCACAAACAACTGTATTTACCAATTCACATGTAGATGCCAGGCCGTTTACATTGGTCGAACGGAGAGACAGCTTAACAAACGGGTGTCAGAACACATACCTCAATGGGTCAACAAGATACAACACACAGGAGTGGCTAGCCGCGAGGAGCCGACACACCGGAAGCTCCCGGTGTCTTCAATCGGCAGACACATTGTCGCCAGTGGTCACATTGTGTCCAGAGACACTGCATTTCGCGTGTTGTTTAGAACACAAAATACTCGCTTGTTAAAATTTGCAGAAGCAATTATGATCTATCAACGCAAGCCAGAATTGTGTAAACAGAAAGACATGTTAGTCAGCTTAAAATTACCGTGGTAGATAAGTGACATTACTGTGCGAAATTGTGTATATTTCAACTTGAAGGATTTATCTAGTTAATTTCACGTAAGTTGTGTGATTTCTGCAGTATGTACCTGACGAGATGCAGCGAAATATGTCAGGCAATAAATCGTGCAATCTATTGTTTGTGTCTTCGTTATTCAGATGATATAATAATTAATTCCTGTTTCAAACTGCCCGGGCCTTTCATTAGTTTGTTGTTTTCTCTTGGATGTCAACTTTAATATTCAAACGACTAGACACTATTTTGTTGTTCTTTCGTTTAGCTTCTCTCGTGTTAATTTTAATATTCACACGATTAGACATTGCTTCGTTATTTTATCTGTCGCTCTCTTTCATGTCAACTTTAATATTCACAGAATTAGACATTGTTTTGTTGTTCTCTCTTCCACCTTCTGTCATGCCAACTGTGTTGTTTGTCCATCAAGTATAATGATAACCATTCATTTCATCCAGTGGGGTTGAAAGTATGGAGCGAGTTCTAAGATGGCTGATAAGGTCTATTTTGGCTCGAAATGTTCTTTGACAATGTGGACAGAGAATGTCTGAGGAGGATTTCCTGCAGTGGTTTTTCTGTCCTGCCTTTTCTTCACAGCTCTTGCAGTCCTGGTTGCCTCACACGTGACTGCACCCTTGCGTAATGATGCAGGCCACGAATTTCGGTCTCTGGCTGGCATGATGAATTCCAAAAGCATTCAATGAGATTTTCAGAGTGTCTTTAAAGGGTTTCCTCTAGCCGCCTTGGGAGCGTTTACCATAACGCAGCTCGCCTTAAAAAATTCGTTTAGGGACCCTGTGATCTGGCATGCGAGTTAAGTGACCAGCCCAGCGAATTTGATTCTTCATTAGTAGAGTGTGGATACTGGGCATGGACGCTCTTGCTAGTACTTCAGTGTCTAGGATCTTGTCTTGCCATTTAGTCTTCAATAGCTTCCTAAGGCAGACTGTGTGGAAGTGGTTTAATTTCTTAGCGTGTCGCTGATAAACGGTCCAGGTTTCACAAGCATATAGCAATGTGGATAATACATCTGCTTTATAGACATTCAGCTTTGTTTGCAGGCTTATTCCATTTCTGTCCACACATTCTTGCACAGTCTGCAAAAGGCAACGCTGGCCTTGGAGATTCTTGCATTCACTTCGTCATAAATTGTGGCAGCTTGTGACACAGTGCTGCAAGATAGGTGAATTTGTCCACAACACTTAGTCTATGACCGTTCATCTTGATATTCGGCACAGTGTGATTATTCCCTAGAGCTGGCTGGTACATAACTACAGTCTTCTCCAAGTTGATATTGAGCCCAAAGTTGGCACAGGCATGTGAGAAAGCTGAAACATTGTGTTGCATGTCCGCCTCTGAGTTGGCATATAGAGCGCTATCATCAACAAACAGGAGCTCTCTGACGGTGCCGCTGTTAATTTTGGTTTTAGCTTTCAGCCTTCTGAGATTGAATAACTTTCCTTCCATGCGGTAGTTGATGTCTATTCCAATGTCGTTGTTCTCAAAGGTATTCGTCAACATAGCTGAAAACATGAGACTGAACAGTGTTGGTGCCAGGACACATCCTTGCTTCACCCCATTGGTGACAGGAAAGAGCTCAGACAGTTCACCATTTTCCTGTACTCTTGCCTGCATACCATCATGAAATAGCCGTACTATTTGGACAAACTTTCGTGGACAGCCATATTTTGCTATATCTTCCACAGTCCTTCTCTGCTGACTGTATTAAAAGCCTTGGTAAGGTCAATGAAAGTGACGAACATTTCGCAGTTCTGTTCCTGACATTTCTCTTGCAGCTGCCTTGCAGCGAAAATCATGTCAACAGTTCCTCGTTCTTTTCTGAAGCCACATTGACTCTCAGGAAGAAGACCTTGATCTAGATGGGCCATGACGCGATTGAGAAGAATTCTGGCGAGTACCTTCCCTGCAATTGAAAGCAAGGAGATGCCTCGGTGGTTGTCACAGGATTGGCGGTTTACTTTACGTTTGTAAAGGTGGACTATTGACGCATCCTTGAAATCTTGTGGCATGGTCTAGTTCACCCGTATGATTGTAAAGACTTGGTGAAGCTGCTCTGTTAGGATCGGCCCACCTGCCTTGTATAACTCTGCTGGGATGGAGTCGACCAGGTGCCTTGCCGCTGGAGAGTTGCTGGATGGCTTTCTTTACTTCCACCATGGTTGGCAGGTCATCAAGTGTATCATTAGTGGGAACTTGAGGAAGGTAGTTTATGGTTTCATCATCGAAGAAGGAAGCTGCATTTAAGATGTTGCTGAAATGTTCTGCCCAGCGCTGAAGAATGTCTTTCTTATCGTTGACCAATGGTCCCCCATCTGCACTGAGGAGGGGAACTATGCCTGGTGATGTAGGACCATAGACCGCTTTCAGTGAGTCGTAGACGTTTTTCATATCATGTCTGTCAGCAAAGACTTGAATTTCATTAGCTTTGCTGCTCAGCCAGGAGTCCAACATGTGCTGAAGTTTCTGCTGCACTACTCTCTGAATGTTCTTGAAGGTGTCTTTTTTGCTGCTGACTCGGGATTTCAGGATCATCGCCGGTGCTACGGAGTTCGTCGCCTGAGCTAAGTTTTTCCAGACTCAGGTTTGAGTTAGGAGAAGAATGGAGCACTTATGGGTTGCACCCGTGTGCTGTGATGTTGATCCATCGACTAAACTAAACTAATCTAAACTAAACAAAACTAAACTAAACTAAACTAAACATTCAAATGTACCTTGAGGAGTAGATGATTCTCGACCGGCAAATAGTTAATGTCTTCTGAATTTTCATCAAACCAGTCTTTATGCTTTCGGAGGTCTGGACCCAGGATTTCCATAGTAGTGTTGTAAATTATGTCCTTCAGGGCTCTCCACTCTGGTTCCGCATCCTGTTTAGCTGCAGCATTGGGCTTGAGGCGGTCTTCCAGCATACTTTCAAACGACAGCTGTATTATCTTGCTGTTTAGGCGGGTGACATTTAGTTTTTTCATTTTTTTTTCATTTTTACCCCTTGAGGACGCCGTGGTGGTTTGATATGAATGTTTATTTTCGAGATAATGAGACGATAGTCTGTCCAACATTCGGCACCATACATAGATTTTGTCACCCGAACATCTTCTCTGTCACTCCTTCTGACGATGACACAGTCAATGAGGTGCCAGTGTTTCGAGCGAGGGTGCATCCACGATGTCCTAGTTCTCATGGGGAGACTGAAAATTGTGTTGGTAATCAGGAGATCGTGTTCGGCACTTGTCTGAAGGAGGAGGAGTCCATTGCTGTTAAAATTTCCGACTCCGTGCTTTCCAATAATGCCACTCCAAGAGGTGGTGCCCGTGCCCACTCTGGCATTGAAATCTCCAAAGAGTATAAGTTTGTCTTCTTTGGGAACATATGCTAATACATTGTGCAGGTCCTCATAGAACTTGTTCTTGACATAATCTTCATTGGTCATAGCTGGTGCGTAGACATTCACCATGGTTTTATACTTCCTTCCATTCAGCAGAGCAGCTTAATGGTCATAAGCCTGTCGTTTATAGCCTTTGGAAATCCAGCTAGTTTGCCAACCAGGACCGACTTGATGGCAAATCCCACACCGGACTTTCGTCTTTCCTAGCTTTTCCTTCCACTCCAGAAGAGTGTGTGGCCGGCACCTACTTCACAGATTTGGCCTTCTTCTGCCAGTCGTGTCTCGCTAAAGGCTGCAATGTCGATGTTAAACCTGCCCAGTCTCTCCCAGTCAGTGCTGTTCGTCTCTCTGGACACGACGCACCGTCTCTATCAAGTAGGGTGCGTACATTCCAAGTTCCGATTGTTAAGGGAATATGGTTTGCTCTTTTAGCTTTAACTGTTTTTTGTTTTGTTTGTATGTCGACCGCAGTATGTGGTACCCACCAACCGCGGCTAGCTGGTTAGGTAATGATAGAGCAGACAATATTTAGGGCACCTTTTCTAGCCCCTTCCTCATACTATGGAAGTGAGCAGTGTGTTCCTATAGAGGGCTGCTCAGTCGCTCAGGGGTCTGCCGAATCCCACTGCTGCTCCGGTCTTTAGAAGACGACCAAATGCCCTGAGCCGCCTGTGTGCAAGTCTGCGACTACGGCTGCCAGCGTATCCATGCCTGCCACTTCGACGCTCGCCCATCGCAACAGGGCTTAAAGGTGATATATGACATTGGATATATATAATCGTTTACTTTGTTTTGCGTTATATTTTAACAATGGCCAAAGGTAATTTGGCCCATTCCTATGTAGGATTTTGTGAATTGGTTTGGCCTTGTTGAAAAGTAGGCGTTTGCGGAGTGGTAGTAACTGAAGGCGTTCATGTAGGCTAGGATTATCAGTTACGTGTTTACTATAAATTAAACTCATATCACTCTTCTGGAGTGAGTAAAGTCGCCGCTTGGTGATTGAATTGGAACAACCGTCACAGATTGTAGAGCAGAAGTCAAAATGTGTCTGTATGTGAGACGTATAGAATATCTTCTCCTGTGCTGGTAAGATTGGTGCATAGACGTGTTTTATTTTAATATCTAGTATGTTGCCAACCGTCGTTGGGTGCTATCAGAACAGAGAAAAGTATATGAGGGAAACAACTGGAGTATAATTGCTTGTGTAATGTGGATGTTCAGCTCCCCCAACAAGGGACACCTAAAACAGTGAAATCAGGCATGTACTGAGTTGAAGAGCGACAAACAGATATTGGTTAGGGCCTCACGTTGGCGATGGTAAGCATAGGGTCTCTTTATAGAGCAATGGCTACCTTCATCGACCAGTCTGGTCACATGCAAGAAGAAAAGCAATGACATTTTGTAGTAAATCGTGTCTGAACACAACAATTTAGTCTTTACCAAATGGAGCTGAAGAACTGCCTCGTTCGACGGAGAACAGAACGTGCTGCATGTGCTACCAGAGCATCATCCAGATATTGTAGGTCAAACATGGAGTACTACATTTGATACTAGAGCAAGGAATGTAGAAACAAGAAAGTTGATACATTTGAAAATATCAAATGTGAAATGTAAAGAATAAATGTAGATACCTTAGGATCGTGTAAACAATGGAGCAAGGGAAATGTATACAGACGAATATTTTTTTTTTTATTTGCGCTCTCTCGATTGGACTCAAATGTAGTCCATACACGCTATTTATAGTAGTAATGGACTGAATTGTGCGTGTGGATTAGCTTTCCGTATTAACAGTGTCCCTAGCCATCAGGCATCAGCATCACTCTGATTTCAGATGTACTTGTAATTTAGGTCCCCAAGTCAAGGACGACAGGTTAACATTTTAGTCCAGCTGTGCAGTGTATGGGTTGAACCTCCTACCTCGGCATCAGCACAACGGATGATTAAGAACACGCGTTTTTACCCATTCGACCATGCTGACCTACTTGCTGACAAATTTAGAATAATGAACTCAGGAGGGCATACAATTGAAAGAATTGAAAATATAGTCTTGGACAGACAAAATTACATCAGTAAAACCATATATATTATTATTAGACCACGTAACGTTAGATTAAGTGGCAACAGAGTAGATATTAAAATAAAACACACCTATGCACCAATCTTACTAGCACAGGAGACGGCATTGATCGTTTTTATAAGTAACTTAACATGGTTATTAATCTCCTTTTTGTTTATTCCCCTTTTGGAGAAAACTCCCCCAACCAACCCGCATCAAGACGTCCTATAATTTGTAAGAAGAAAATTATCGAAAACAAACAACAGAATTGATCAGCTTTACTAGAACATAATCACATTGGACGTTGTGGTTCGAGCCTTCGTTAGCACACAAATAAAAACACTGGTTTACATACATTTTGGTGCCTTCCGTGTTATAGTCCTTCTTGTGTAATTTTGTGCTGCTGATTCAAACAATGTAATCACATTTTGTCTATCAGCTCTAGCTTTTGAGATAACTAAGAAACACCTTCTTAGTAGGGCAGTTGTTATGTACAAGCCTCGAGTTAGGCGCTATCATTGGCATTTTGACTGTAATCTGCATTCATATTATTTTTAATTACTGTCCATTTATTACCCTCACATAAATCACCAAAAATGTATTAACAATTTATCACTAGCATTTTAACACACAAAAAGCTTCTTTTTGAGGAATTCCTGGAATATGATATGCACAGTCACGCTTAAGGGTCCAACAGTAATCTCCCGTCATGTAGATATCCTAAAGTCCCTGGTATCTCTCTTTCATTGTTTTTATATCTTGGTGTAATTTTTCACCTTTCGCCTCACTAAAGTCGCAAGCATTTCTAGAAAAAGCAATGTAACTATTTAAGGAGAAAGTGCAGTTTTATGCTCATATTTCATCCAAGCTTACGAAAACTCGACAGCGTGTTTTCAACTAATTCAGAATAATTGTCTGTTTTAAAGTTACCCAGAAAGTTTTGCACAACTAAAACAAATGAAGACAAAACTGTCATTTGACAACACAACCTCAAGTCTGAACATAGAGGGGAAGGAAAGGGGAGGGGGGGGGGGGTGTTACTGCAGCTTTCCGCTATTTGGAAAACAAACTGCATACCCATGTTGTGATTGTAACTGATTCACAAAGTATACTACTAAAGGTGAAGACTGGCATGCTTCGTGCTAAATTGCTTGCGTCAATTCAGAGGTCGCGGGTTGTGAGCATTCGCTGGATCTTTTCTCCAGGACACTATGGCGTGGTTGACAATGAACAAGTAGACAGATTGGCTAGTACTGCATCAATGAGGGATGATTTGATGCATGATAAGGCAGATGTGGTGAAGACCCTCTGGGAGCACGTGAATAATGCAAAAAGAACAGTTAGATTTTCATGGTCTAGAAAGAATGCTGTAGCAAGGGGTGCTCAGAGGATTTAGTAGACAGTCGTCACTTTGAGGTAACGCAAGACGGGCATATAATCATATTGCAGCAGATACCATTAGTATTGGAGCCCTTCGCTGGCTGTTGAAGATGAGGACTGAGCGCGCATGGGAATGCCCGGTGTGCAATTATGTCAGCTCTTAACTCAACTCAACACACATGACCAGGCTCTGGACTCTGTTTTGTTCATCGAATCAATAACATTTGCACCGATTATTAAATTTTAATTTGATGTCCAACTGTCAGGTCTTAGTCAGATATAACTGAGCTACCGTATGACAGTAAACGGTACCTCCTGCTTTCTGTTAGCGCCGAATGTTGGGCGGCGCTCACCAAACACGACACCCCACATTGTGCTAACGGCTTCGAGCGGAGGAGTGCAATTGGGAGGGTACAAGCCTTACCCTAGTGCGAGGAAATGAAACCTAACGACTAAATGTCATGATGGGGCAGAACAGGCCCCAAGCATTGGTCGGCAACTAATATAGGATGGAAGCTCTAACAGGCGGACAGCTAGAGTCTTGCTTTGCTGATCCGGCAGCTTCTGCAGCTTGTCTTGGTCTAGACGTATTGGTGTTACCTTTTCGCTGGAGTAAACTAGATAGGCGGAGAGAGGGATCATGCTGCATGGGCAACAAGTGGCCTCTAAATTCAGCCAAGGCTTTAAGTTATGGGGAGGTATGACTCCATTTTACAAACTATTGTCTGTCAAGACGACAAGGTGCCAGCCAGTCAATGTGAGGTCCATCAAAGATTCCACCTTTAAGTTTGTCTATGCCCAATTCCGGAAACGTTATGCATAAGTAATTACAACAAGTATCTGCTTTGTTCAGTGCCTTAACAAATTGCTTTATCAAGCCAAGCTTTATATGTAATGGTGGCAGTAGAACTCTGTTTCGATTAATGAGAGGCTGGCTGACAATATTCTTTCTTCAACTTTAAATTCATCGCATTGTTTCTTTGTTCAGTGTGTATCCTTTGCCTGCTATCCTACAAACTTATAAAGCATAAAGCATGAGTATTTGGTAAATCCCCTATGCAAACCTCGGAAGAAGTTCATCAGTTTAAGATCTACACAAACAATCCAGTTATGTTCTAAATGTTTCAATTTTTACAGAACTGTGCTTAGATTAGCATATTTCTCCTTCATTGTAGTAGAATGAGCAATTGAAATTGATTGAGTCATATTTGTTACCATTGTGTAAGAGAACACCTTTCAAACTTCTTTAGAGCTGTCAATGAAAAGTTGCCACTCATCTCGTTTATACATTACACCCATTTAGTTAACATGACCTCCTACACTATTACATTACAAAATACAAGGTTGTTTTCTTTACACACAACAACAAAATGGAAGAAAACCTTGCTCTGTGCTGCGATAAAATGTAACCTTTGCTTTAGCAGTCAGTAATTTTTTTTTTCTTTCAATCATGAAGCTAAAGGTTCTAACAATTCTTTGGAGAGATATAGTTCTCGGATTAGATCATTCAGATCATGCTGTTTGAAGGGTTTAGCAGCTGGAAAATCATATTGGAAAACACTATCACTGTCACTTGATGTTCCACACGCCATTGTCGTCTCATCTTCTAGCAGGGAATCCGAAATCTGACTGAAAGTTGGAATTGATATGTCATCACCGTGTGGAACAGGTAGTCTAGCAGAATATATCTAAACTGCTGAGCTTTACCTTCTTAATATGGCTGTGCAGTTGATGTTGTGTGTTTGCGTTGACTCTGAGATAGGCACGTGCTTGGAAAAATTGTATTCTGTCCCTCAAGGTTGGAAAATCAAGAAGGTAGCGTATCGCCCTGCGTGCTGTATCTCTTGTACATCCAAGTATAATGCGCATAGCTTCTTTCTGTCTGCTTATGACTGAGAGTCAGGATCGCCATCGCATACTCCAAAACAGAAAGGACCAGACCCTCGTAAAGAAGACATAGATGGCGCTGCTCACAGTGTGCCGCCGCCACCACCCGCAGCGCAGCCAAACCCCGCTTGGCCTTTGCTATCACCTTGTCTACATGCTCAGTATAAGCAAGGCTTCGATCAAATCGTATCCCCAGGTAATTCATTGCCTGCGTTCTTTCCACCGTTTCTGAACCCAGATTTACAGTTGGCGTTTGGGTGTTGACAATAGTAGTAGGCCTCTTTCAGTCCTGAAGGACTATCGAGTTGTGCTGCTGGGGAGGTACCTGGCAGCACCGCGGTGACTGTATAGTCCAATGCGAGAGTGACAATCTCTTTCACAGTTTCCGCATCTGTAAGACAAGGCAGGTCCCGCAATAAGTGACTGCATTTTAAGCCTGTGCCGCCTATCCTCAGTTTGTTGGATCAGATTGCGCTCAAAGAGCACCAGTCCGTTTCGTCCTTCTCTTCTCCAGGAACATCTGCCTGTTGCAACTCTTTCCCACGTGTCTGGATCTATGCCTAGGATTTTCATATCTTGTTTACACACATCCATATATCGCATTTGGGGTCTTCCGGTTGGCCTCTTTCCTGTGGCTAGTTCTCCGTAAAGGAGATCTTTGGAAATACGTTCATCCTCCATTCGAGATGCATGGCCCAGCCACCGGAGGCGTCTCTGCTTGAGGAGGGAGTGCACTGTATTAATATCTGCTCTTTCAAGCACATGTTTGTTTGTTATGTGGTCTTTCCATGATATGCCCAGGATACGTCTCACACTTCTCATATGGAAGAAATTCAACTTTCTTTCCTGTCGTGAGTACAGGGTCCAGGATTCAGACCCATAAAGTAGTATGCTAACAACACAAGCTTTATATACTGGAACTTGAGTATGCTCTGTTAGTCTATTATTCTCCCAAACTCTTTTTTAGTTAGCCTGGAAAATGTTGTGGCTGCCTTTCCAATGCGTCTGTCGATTTCTGTCTCTAATGAAATATTATCTGATATTGTCGACCCCAAATACACAAACTCGTGGACGACCTTCAATTCGTAATTAGAAATTTTGATTGACGGAGACGCACCAGCATCTTGCTCCATCATCTGTGTTTTATTTAGGCTGATGGTGAGCAAAAAGTCTTTGCATGTGGCTGCAAAACGATCTATGAGCCGTTGCATATCTTCTGCTGCATGAGTAGTCAGTGCTGCATCATCTGCAAAACGTAGTTCTCTTGTGCATCTTGATCTTATTTTGGTCTTTGCCATGAGTCTTGATGGGTTAAAAAGTTTGCCATCAGATCTTTATAGAGGTATATGCCTTCAGTAGCAGTCCCAAATATCTGCCTTAAAACAACCGCGAAGAAGGTACCAAAAGGTTTACGAGCAAGCACTCAGCTCTGCTTTACTACACTGCTGATGTTGAATGACTGGGATGTTGAGCAGTCAAAAAAATGGTCCCTTGCCTGTTTTCGTGAAATGATTTCATGAGACTAAGAATGGTGGGTGGACATCCTATCTTTTCAAGGATCTTAAAAAGGCCGTTTCTGCTCACGAGGTCAAATGCCTTTGTCAGGTCGATGAAGGCAATATATAATGGCTTCCTCTGTTCTCTGCACTTCTCTTGGAGCTGCCTGAGTGAGAAAATCATGTAGATGGTGGGCCTGTTGGGTCGCACTGTGATTCGGGGTAGATTCTTTCAGCAAGAATGTGTAACCTTTTAAGGATTACTCGAGCAAAAATCGTATCTGTAATGCTGAGTAGGGAAATGCCACAATAGTTGTTGCAGTCGCTTCTGTCGCCTTCGTTTTTATAAAGGGTAACAATGTTTGCGTCTTTCATATCTTGTGGTACTGATTTTTCTTTCCAGCAGAGCTGAAATATTGCATACAGTTCTGGGATGATTGTTTCTTTGATACATTTTAAAATTCCAGGTGGAATACTATTGTTTATATATTGTCTATATACTATACTGTTGATAATATAGTTATTCAAAGAGAACCATGCCACTGTTGCCTTTATTGGGTTGGCCATTGCTCCAGCTTAAACACACCAATTGCTTATGCGATTGAGTTCGGTTTATAGTTCCACAGCAGACTGACCTCTATTCTTGCCCTGACGATACACTAAAACATCGTTTGCATACGACAATGTCCTCCCCGGTCCTATGATTTGTTCTCTGGTGATTCTCACATTGTAGGCGTTGAACAGCACCGGAGATAATGGTGATCCCTGTGGTAGGCCACATTATATTGTTGTTGGTTTTGAAGTCCAACTGCAACATTTAAAGACTGCTTTCCGTTGTCAGAGGGCTGCAGTGATCCAACTAAGAAGGAAAGGGCTTACCTTGAGTTCAAGAAGCTGATGCATTAACAAATCCAATGGTAATTTGTTGTACTCGTCCTAAAGATCAATCGCTACAGCAAATGTTTCAATGCCTGAGTGGAAACCTTCATAGACATCATGGGCAAAAACTACTGCATTGGTCAAGGTTTCTCTTTCTGGACGGTTCCCACCTACCTTGCTTCTCTAGCTGGCTTGATAATTTTCTGGCAATTAATTTCTCCAGCAGCTTGCCTATTCTATTCTGCGTGTTTATTACTCGATATCCCTGAATTTTTGTGTGGTCTTTGCCAGGCTTCGGCAAGGGAATCAAATAGATGTGTAACCACTCCTCTTTGATGCTAGCACTCCCTATACTGTTGTTGTACATGTCTGTTAGTTTCTCTAGCTCGTTGTCGGTACACATATTGATGTCGTCATATCTATATTACTATAATCTGATCTGTTCAATGAACTAGGAAATAATAATCAGATTAATACGAGGTGTACAAGGAATATTAGCCTAATTGGCTAGTATAATGTAAACAATATATAAAATGCTGGTGACGCAGTTTCGATCAGTAAAAATAAAATGCGGATACAAGAAATGATAGAAATAATCACAAAAGAAAGTCAAAACATAGGTCAGAGTCTGACTAAGAGGAACACAGAAGTGATGATAACTGCAAAGCAAACGTATCTTCCAAAATGCAACTTGGTAGTTAAAGGGTCTAGTCTGAAACAAGCCGAAACACTTCAGTATTTATACACTTTAATAATAGTAATAAGATAATAAGAGCTGGAAGATGTATTCAAGAAGATAAATGTAGAATAACCCAAGAAAAAGCAACATATCACAAGATCAAGATCATATCTTTGTCAATCGAAGCGGGAAAATTAATCTTTCTGGCTCCAACTCTGATGTACCGAAGTGGATCATGGACAACTGTCAGACTAGTGAAGAATTATGTGAAAGTTGCAGAATTGTAGTTTTTATTTAGAAGAATGACTAGAACACCACAAACATATAAATAATCATAATGAATGTTTCTTAAAGAATGTTAATTCATAAAGATAACTGGTTACTTGCGTCCGAAGACAACAGTCTATATTCTTTGGGCACATCAAGAGACGAAACAAGCTGTAGTGCGTCTTTACCGCGGGAATGTTTGGGGAGGAGCAAAGGGAGAATGAGAGACAGACGATGCTAGACAGTTTGACACCATGTTATAAACTAACGTGCTTATAAAAAAAAATAATTGACAGTAAACGAGACAGAAGGTTTGGGATACATGATAACCAACTCCACACGGATGGACTATAAGAAGAAAAAGAATCGCTTGGTGCAGAAACAGTTACGACTGAACAGAAATATCTAGAAAATTATCAGTTAATAATTGCTGGTGACGATTACGACGTCCTGAAAAAATGGATATCAAAACTAATTTTAACTATGAGGCTTGGGGATTTAACAGAAGGAGGTGACAGTAGCATTAGTGTACGTCAGTGTAACGGCTGAGTAGGACAGAAGACGGTAAGAAAAACAATCAGTCATGGGAAAACAAAAAGCACTCATATAGAGTTACATGGTATAGAAAGACTTAATGAAAATTAACGTTTTACTTAAATATTGCTTCTGGTTCTTTTTTTAACTAGATCCAGAACAGTCCTAATCACTGTGAATGATGGAGCAAACAAACATAGTCAGGCTGCTAATCGCTGTACTGTGCTGTCATGTGGTAGACAGTATAAGCGATCCAATTGATTCAACCGCTGAATCTGGAGCGTCAACACAAAGCCCCGTCATCAGCGGGCGAGACTGGCTAACAGTTAGACCCACGTCTACAGACAGGAGCACATTCGTGTGTGCTGATGGCTCGCGGTCCATTAACAGAGCACTCCTGTGTAATGGGAGAATTGATTGTGTGGATAGTTCAGATGAAAATTCACGGCTGTGCCTTGATACTTCCTGCATGAATAAGACATTTCCCTGTCTCAATGGAAAATGTATAAGTTTAGATTCTTGCTGCAATGGTTTGGACGACTGTGGCGATAACTCAGACGAAAACCTTTCAATTTGTCACAGGCCACCTTACTCACAAATTATAACGTGTGCTGATGGTCAAGTATTGATTGGCGTCAATATGCTATGCAATGGCATTTATAACTGCATGGACAAATCTGACGAATTCAACTGCAGCAAGTGTTCAGGACAATTGATGTGTGATAAAGGCTATAGATGTGTGATGCCTGAAGCTTTCTGCGACCGTATCCAGGACTGTTTTGATGGCGCCGATGAGAGCTGTTTGATTCCAGACAACCATAGATGCAACGTTGGTACTTTTATCTGCCCAACTGGCAAGTGTGTCACAAAGGATAAAATCATGTCAGGCAACTGGTGCTGGGGCTCTCACGCTCTGACCCGAGGAGAAAATCTAAAGTACTGCAAACTTCCGAATGTGTTATGTGACAATGCCACTAAATGTATCCCCCCAGAATACAGATGTGATGGGAAGTTGGACTGCCAGGACGGATCTGATGAAATGAGCCCAAATAAGAATACTCTAAGCGACACAAGTTTTAAGTGTGCAAATGGCTACTGTCTCCCTTACCTGGCAATGTGTGACGGCACCAATGACTGCGGAGACAATTCTGATGAACTTCCGATTAACGATCAATGTCTTTCATTCTCTGCAGTAAATTGCCCCGCTGTTCACAATATGGGCTCCTTTTATTGGCAGTGCAACAACAGTTTATGCATACCATCTTATGAAGTAGACAACGATAGAAACAACTGCGGTGACTTCTCTGACGAGAAGAACTCTTCAGTTTTCTATTTCACATGTACTAACAGGAAGAAGGTGCTTCGCTCTCTTTTATGTAATGGGCGTGATAACTGCGGCGACAATTCTGACGAAATCGATTGGTCATGCACGTTAAACACACAACGATCAACATGTCAACAGTACGCCTGCCCATCTGGCAAGTGTATCCACTTCACTGACGTCTGCGACGGTTTCAACGACTGTGGAGACCTTTCTGATGAAACAGCATGTACATTAACAACACGCACACAAACAACAACACGCACACAAACAGGCACAGACATATGTTGGGGACACACTTGTCCATCTGGTAAATGTATCATGTACAGCGAAGTCTGCAATAACATCAATGACTGTGGAGATAACTCTGACGAAATTGGATGTCCATGTTTCGGACATTCTTGCCCATCAGGTAAATGTATCTCGATCTACGAAGTCTGTGATGGAAATTACGATTGCGAGGATTTCTCAGATGAATCCAATTGTAAAACGACAAACACTGCACCGACATACACTTACAGTTATACTAAAGTTGCTACTGGTGTTTCAATCCCAGGAGGTGTGGTGATATTTGTTGGTGGCTGTTTTGGTTATAGACGAAGGAGGATGCGATTGATTACTAGAACTACAAGGACAACGACTGCGGCTGTGGCAGTCATCACAACAACAGCTGTAGCAAGCGACTTACCTCCTTCTTACTCCCAAGTTGTACAGGCGTCTGTGCCAAGTCAGGGAATTGTGAATCCGGGATATGCTGATTATGCCTGAGTGTCCAAGTAGCTTCAACATGGGATGCCTCGATGTTGAGTTATGGATCACCATACGTACACACTCACAGGCACACACACATACATACATACAAGGGAGCATACATAAACACACACTTGTATATATATACACACACACACACACACACGCACACTCACACACACACAAACACAAACTACACATTCTTTTTTTTTTAGCGAAAACACGGTGTTTATCGCAATGAAGCCAATTAAAGTATAACGAGTTCATTACATTACAACAATTTGATAAATTGCACACACACACACACACACACACACACAGATAGAGAGAGAGAGAGAGAGAGAGAGAGAGAGAGAGAGAGAGAGAGAAACACATACGCACAGATATTTACACACGGACACACACACATATACACACAGAAACACACACTGCACGGACCTCCCTCCCCCACACCCACACATACATACACACTTAAAGGACAGTCGCCATCTTTCCAACAGAAATTGGGCATGTGATACTTGTCATGAAGCGACTTTTAGGCCAGCCCTTTTGGCTCACTTTAGCTCGTTGTCTTTCGACTGGCAAGTCGAATCCATAGCTGTAATTTTCTCATGGCGCCATTTATGTGCTCTGCATTTATAGGCTAAGGATCTCTGCGCCATGATTTATTATTTTCTGAATACTCTGCTATCAAATCGTGATTGCTTGTCCACGTTTGCTAGCCACTCGCTCTCTGCAACTCTCGAGCTAACATCACAAGTTTAACTAAAGAATATAACATAAGTCCATGCTATTTTCATCATCTATTTCCCAGCTTCATATTTACAACAGTTTATATTTGCATTTAATCACACAGTTATTCTCGACTAAAATATGAACAGATGCTATCACTCAAAAATAAAATGTAGTATACAAACCGCCCTAGACCTGTGGCATTCTAGCACTCGTTCCGACACGTCTGACCAGGACCGCGTCTTCACTAGTAATTCCCTGTTCAACACGAGAGTTGTCTTCTCCTGAAACAACTTTATATATTTTTTTCCAAGATTTCTATCGATTTCATTTATACACTCATATTATATAACATCATATATTCAATATCAATTATATTTTCTAATTTCTAACTATTATGTGAGGTGTATTGAATTCATGTCTATAAATTCAAACATGTTCATAATATTTTAAAAGTTCTCTTGTCAACGAGTATCTATGTTCTAGTTTATATATCATCAACTTGGCTGAAGCTCCTGGGTGGGCAACCACTCAGCCAAAATCGTTTTCTCCTACTGGGGTTTAAGTCTTGGTGCAGCTTGAGATCCCTTAACTTTGTCAGAAGTTACTAATTACCACCCCAGATCCCAGAGAGAAAACGCGGAAATGAATAAGAAGGGTGTTCTTAAACATTCAGTGTGCTGATGCCGAGGTGAGCAGTTCAACCCCTACACCGGACAGCTGGACTAAAATGTTTACCTGTCGTTCTTGACTTGGGCACGTAAATTACAAGTACCGCTGAAGTCGGAGTGGTTTCGGCTGATGGCGAGGGACACTGTTTATAGGGAAAGCTAACTCGCACGAACAATTCAGTCCATCACTACTATAAATAGTGTGTACCGACTACGCTTAAGTTCAAAGCCAGCGAGCGAAAAAAAATTCACAACACTCTAACTCTCTCAAACTGTATATCTTAACATGATTTGTTACTTCGACTTCCATGTTAAACGACACTAGGCAACTATTTTCAATCGCTTATAACCATAATTCAATCATCAACATAACTATTTAGTAGGTAAATAATCTTCATGACGACCGCTCTGGTCACACCATTTGATTGTACAAACCTTATGCACTAAGTGTCTTCTGTTTCATGAAACTAATCCTCTTTTTGAGGATTAATATGTCGACTTACGCTATACTTGCTACATGAGCTCAAACTACGATTTTTCACGACTTACACTATACTTGCTCATGAAAGCTCAAACAACGATATCCCAAACCCATAAACTATATATGTTAAGCTTAATGTATCCAACCATTGCCCGGATTACATCAGAGAAAAGGTGTCTTCCGGTCTACGCAAGACTGACAACCAGGTCTCTGGTCTCAAACGTAGACATAATACCACATACTATCCCCACAATACAACCTGATCGATCCAATAATAATCGGTCATTCATCATCACACTACCATTGGTTTGTATGTGTTATAATTTTCAGCTGTAGCCATCACTGGATTCACGCGTACATAATCATGGATAGTTCATTTTTATTCAGTTATGTCTTATTTGACCTTGTCATTTTATAACTATAATGAATGTGAGCTTCAATTTATTCTTTTTATATAAGAAGGCTTTCCATAATTTATGTCATTCATAATATAATTAACTTAGCTCTATATATCAATCAATCAATAACCTAGCTATTGTGGAATTATTATAATTTCCCAAAGTAATCAATTCCAAGTTGTAATTAATCAAACATGGTATTAAGTCATACAATTAATAAATGCAACCTTTTTATCTTTTTATATTCATGCTCATTCTGACCCTTAGAATCAACACTAGCTATGCATGACCCAATGGTTTCCCTGGCCATGGTAATCAAACAGCTTTCAATCTGCATAGACTAATGCTGTCCAATTACAGCTGGGTGTCCTATACTGTTGACCTTCAGTAGTAGGCACTTAACACGCCATTCGTTCCATACTGGTATAACGATTCCAAAGTTATGAGCCCATTACAGACTCTATTTGATATAGCTGTTACACCAGGTGGAGCCAGGTGTCTCATACTGAGCCCTTAATACCTACAGTTTGCTTCATCTGCCAACAACGACATCATAGTTTCTGTTACTTTCTCAAATCTGCACTATCAATAGCATTCCTGAAAATAGATCTCAAAATAAACAACGGAAATATTTTGTTCATTAGCATTCATTGATAGTAAAGAACATCCTAGTAAAAGTCAAAACAACTGTCTCCAAATGACAAAGCTTGCAATGTTATCAATTCAACTTTAAATTAACAACGAAGTAAATCATAGTCATGCTTCAAAACATCATCATCAAGTGCCATGCCGACTGGCGTAGGCGTTCATGACTATCCACAGATCTCGGTCTTTGGTTTTCTAGATCAACTCTACTGCTGATATTCCTCCATGCCACGGTCGCAATCCATCCAGCATCATTTTTCTTGGTCTGCCTCTGCCTCTCTTCCTCTCTATCTTTCCAGTTGTCACGATGTTCCCCAATGCCTCTCTTCTCATCACATGACAAACAAAAAAGTTGTTTGCCTCTTTCTTATTGTTGTATATAATGTTCTAGTTTCATTAGCCTCTTTCAGGCATTCTTTGTTGGTTACTTTGCAGTCCAAGGAATTCGCAACATTCGTCTCAGGAACCACATCTCTGTTGCTTCCAATCTCTTCCTAATTTGTTCATGTACATTCCAAGATTAACAGCCATACAGCAAAACAGGTTCTCTATAGCACCTTAACACTTTCTTTCTAACATTCATTGATATTGACTTATTGTATAAGATATTCTTTATTTTCTGAAATGCAGCCTTTTCTTGCCCTATTTTGCTCTTAATCTCTGTTGTACATCTTCCATCTGATGTTATAAATGTCCCTAGATATTTAAAACTATCCATTTGGTGAAGAATTTTCCCTTCTAGCTCTATTTCACATTTGGGTGTTACCTGTTTCTTTGATATCACCATTGTTACTGTTTTCAATGAGATGAGAGTCCTTTCTTTGCACTTTTTATTACTACAATGACCAACAGTTGTTGTAGATCTTTTGCATTATGCGCCACCACTACTGTGTCATCTGCATAGTGTATATTATTTACATTATAACATGGTTTTATATTATTCCTGGCTTTTATTTGATCTCTCGGTCACAAAATATATCCCTGTCTTACTTCCAGCTTTATGTGTTGATAATTACCTTCTTTATTTCCCATTGTAATTGCTACTATTTGGTTCCAGTACATATGTTTTATTATTCTGAAATCTTTCCCATCAATATTAATATCTTCCAACATTTTAATCATTTCATCATGTTTTAGTTTATCAAATACCTTAGTATAATCTATGAAGCACAAATATATGTCTTTCGTTGTCTCTATTGATCTTTCTAATAGTGTCCGTAATGTATATATTGCATTGTTTGCCCCTTTTCCTTCCACAACTCCATACTGTTCTTCTCCAATTTCGATTTTTAATTTCTTTCTTGTTCTTCTCATTATAATTCCAAGTAGAAGCTTAGTGACATGATTTATGAGGTTAATTATACGATAATCTTCGCATTCAATGGCTCCTGGTCTGTTTGGTATAGCTATTACAGTCACAAATTGCTACAACTATATTTTACGAGTGTTAATTTCACTCGATGATCTAGCGAAGAAATAATTTACACAAAAGATGTCGATTCAACATGTCTAATGCAGTTTTGACTTGTGTTATTTTCAGCGCAGTTCTTTCATAATTCGTATTTCAGTACACAGTTTGTTTCAATACATGTCTCATTTCTAACTCTGCCCCTCAACTACTTTTCTGTGTTTTAATATAATACACATTACGATGTCGGAAAACTCCCGACGCTGGGATTTCCCTGTGTTGTATTTTGAACGTTGTCTTGCGTCGGATGTTGTCGCAAATGACATTGTTTCCATTAGATATGTATATTTGACCCTACTTTCATTTTCGTTACGTCTATCGACGTTCTATTAAATATACTGTGAGTGACTTCTTCGTGTACCAATGCTGTCACAATCATCAATCTTCTTCTTCTTCTTCTTCTTCTTCTTCTTCTCTTCTTCTTCTTCTTCTTCTTCTTCTTCTTCTTCTTCTTCTTCTTCTTCTTCTTCTTCTTCTTCTTCTTCTTCTTCTTCTTCTTCTTCTTCTTCTTCTTCTTCTTCTTCTTCTTCTTCTTCTTCTTCTTCAGCATTCCGAGCCATTGTAGGTTCTTTGCTGCAGATACAAACCGTCTCTATTCGTCTCTCTGTTTGACCTTCTCTTGCCAGTCGCTAATTCCAAGTGCTTGTAGGTATGTATATATATTATCTCTCCACCGTCTTCTTGGTCTACCTCGGGGTCTGCGGTCATTTATTTCTTGAGTGTAAGCGAGTTTTGTTTCCCTATTATCTTCCATTCTTTCTATATGCCCCAGCAATTGCAGTCTATTAGCCTTCATGATACCAGTGATTACCGGGGACTTAAACAGATCATAAACATCTTTGTTGCTTCTTCTTTTCCACTCTCCTCTTTGTGTATCCCTAATGGTCCCAAAGGTGCACCTTAAGACTGCGTTCTCAAAGGTTTGTAACAAGACTTCGTCTCCTTTAATTGTACTCCAGGTTTCAGGGCCATACAGCACAACTGGTCTGATCAGTGTTTTGTATATTGTGATCTTGGTGTTACGAGACAGCGCATTTGATTTCAGCAGATGTTTTAGTGCATAGTATATCTTATTTTCAGAGTTGATTCTAGCTTGTATTTCTTCCTTTATTATGTTGGAGCAGTTGAAGATTGTACCCAGGTGTTTGTATGTTTCCGGTTTTTTAATGGTCATATTATCTATTTGTATGTGGCCAGAGTTTTTAGCCGTTCTTTCTCTTGAAATTACCATATATTCTGTCTTATCTTGGTTGATAACCAGCCCCATTTGTTGAGCTTTTTCCTTTAAGTGAGCCAATATTTCCAATGTCTTTTGTTCATTTTCCCCTATAATATCTGTATCATCTGCGTAACCAAGCAGTCTGGATGTTCTTCCAATAGCACATTTCTCCTTTACCTTCCTTACAACGTTTTCTAGAGCCAGATTGAAAACGAGGGGCGATAGTGCATCACCCTGCTTCAAGCCAGATGTTATTTGGAAAGGGTATGATTTCCTACCTTTATATGTTACTACTTTATATGTTACTAAATAGACTAAAACCATATTCAGAAGACATATTAGGTGACTACTAGGCAGGTTTTAGACAAAACAGATCAACAATAGATCAGATATTTATCTTACGACAAATAGCCGAGAAACATTGGGAATATAAAAGAGATCTCCATAACATTTTTGTGGATTTTAAAAAGGCTTATGATATTGTCCATAGGAATAGTCTATGGAATGCTATGCAGGAATTTGGAATACCAAGGAAGTTAATCAACATGACTAGACTATGCATGGAAGATACTTATAATATAGTAACATATAAAGGCAGGAAATCAGACCCTTTCCAAATAACATCTGGCTTGAAACAGGGTGATGCACTATCGCCGCTACTCTTCAATCTGGCTCTAGAGAAAGTTGTAAGGAAGATAAAGGAGGAATGTGATATTGGAGGAACATCCAAGCTGCTTGGTTATGCAGATGATATAGATATTATAGGACAAAGTGAACAAAAGTCATTGGAAATATTGACTCACTTAAAGGAAAAAGCCCAACAGATGGGGCTGGTTATCAACCAAGATAAGACAGAATATATGGTAATTTCAAGAGACGGAATGGCTAAAAACTTTGGCCACATACAAATAGATAATATGACCATTAAAAAAACGGAAACATACAAATACCTGGGTACAATCTTCAACTGCTCCAACATCATAAGGGAAGAAATACAAACTAGAATCAACTCTGGAAATAAGATATACTATGCACTACAACATCTACTAAAATCAAAGGCGCTATCTCGTAACACCAAAATCACAATATACAAAACACTGATCAGACCAGTTGTGCTGTATGGCTCTGAAACCTGGAGTACAACGAAAGGAGACGAAGCCTTGTTACAAACCTTTGAGAACAAAATTTTAAGACGCATCTTTGAACCCATTAGGGATACACAAAGTGGAGAGTGGAAAAGAAGAAGTAACAAAGACATTTATGATCTGTTTAAGTCTCCGCTAATCACTGGTATCATGAAGGCTAATAGACTACAATGGCTGGGGCATATAGAAAGAATGGAAGATAATAGGGAAATAAAACTCGCTTACACTCAGGAAATAAATGACCGTAGACCCCGAGGTAGACCAAGAAGACGGTGGAGAGATAATACATGTACAGACCTACAAGCACTTGGAATCAACAACTGGCAAGAGAAGGTCCACCAGAGAGACGAATGGAGACGGATTGTATTTGCAGCAAAGAATCTCAATGGCTCGGAAAGCTGAAGAAGAAGAATATGTTACTAGCTGACCCGGCCCGGCTTCGCCCAGTCCCTGGCGGGGAACCATCCATCCATCCATCCATCCATCCATCCATCCATCTATCCATCCATCCATCCATCCACCTACCTACCTACCTACCTATCTATCTATCTATATAGTAGGAGGAGGAGGAGGGGAGAGGAGGAGGAGGGGGAGGAGGAGGGGACGAGGAGGAGGAGGGAGGAGGAGGGGGAGAAGGAGGAGGAGGGGGAGGAGAAGGATAAGGAAAGATAGAGAGGAGGAGAAGAAGGGGGAGGAGGAGGGGGAGGAGTAGGAGAAGGAAGGGGAGGAGGATTAGGGGGAGGAGGAGGGGGAAGAGGAGGAGGGGAGGAGGAGGACGAGGAGGGGGACGAAGAAGAGGGAGGAGGAGGCGGAGGAGGAGGAGGATTATAACGCATATGCCTGTAGATATCTGTAGCGAAAAGGTCCACCTATTTGAGAAATATGCAACAATGTTTTTTTACACATATAGCAATGCTATTAAAAGTTATGTTTCCTCGCCATATATAAATTATAATGTAAATTAAAATATTAAATAATATTAAGTAAATAACTGTTTGTACACTAACAAACTATGACAGTTGGCAGCACCGGAATGAGAAGAAGACGTGTAGAAAATTTCATCGCAATTGGATGGACTGTTCGCGAACGCATAAACAACATACATACACACATACTTACAGACAGACAGACAGACATCGCATTTTATATATATATATATATATATATATATATATATATATATATATATATATATATATATATATATAGACTATATTATAAGTATCTTCCATGCATAGTCTGGTCATGTTGATTAATTTCCTTGGTATTCCAGATTCCTGCGTAGCATTGCATAGACTATTCCTATGGACACTATCATAAGCCTTTTTAAAATCCAATCGTATCTATAATTTTAGAATTTGCGAAGATTCTCATTTTGACTTTTGGTTTAGAAAGTTTTGACCCAAAAATTTAATGTTTGGCCTTGCCAGCATTTTAGATTGGCGTTCTTTAAGCACCACGCGACAATCAATTCAAGATATATGTACTAAACACAGTTCAGGTACTTTACTTTAATCACAAGTCCTCCAAATTTATAAGGATTATCCTGTTTATAATCTAATTTTGGTCCCAAGAGTTTTGTGTTAGGGATGAGCCGTATTTTACATTTTTGGTCCCAATGTGTCGTGTTAGAGACAAGCCGCATATTACATTTTTGGTCCCGAGGGTTTCGTGTTAGGGACGAACCCGAATTTTACAATTCTGGTCCCAAAGGTTTCGTGTCAGGGACGAGCCGGCATTTTACATGTCTCGTGGCGCTATTTATGTGCTCTGTATTTAATGGTGACAGATTTCTGTAGCCATGATTTATTATTTTCTGAATACTTTGCTATCAAATTTTGATTACTTCTCCACGTTTGCTAGCCATTCGCTCTCTGCAACTCTCGCTCTAAAGTCACAATTTTAACTAAAGAACATAACGGAAGTCCACGCTGTTTTCATCATCTATTTCGCAGCTTCATATTTACAACAGTTTTTACTTGCATCTAATCACACATTTACTCTCGACTAAAATATGAACAGATGCTATCACTCAAAAACTAAAATATAATACACAAACGGCACTAGACTTGTGCCATTCTAGCACTCGTTCCAACACGTCCAACCTGGACCGTGTCTCCGCTAGTAATCCCCGATTCAACCGAGATTTGTCTTCTCCTGGCACTCGCCACAGAACGTACACCACGCACCAACAAACACTCGTGCAGGTGTGAGTTTCATTCATACCTTACCCACTCCTTGACAATACTTTACATGAACAAATCCAAAAAATGTGACACAGACAATGTTACAATAGAGGACACTTTTGCCATGGGAGATTTCTGAACTGACGTCACACATCTATTGTTTAGTTTAGTTTAGCGCGGTTCCAACTTCACGGCAACCGGTCGTCCCCATATTGCTCTGTTCCTGTGCCAGTGCCAGAATGCCAACACAAAAGTCCTCCACGATAAATAAAGTTAATCGTCGATGGAAACGGTAGTCACCAGAAAGACTTCATTGACCCGGGTTTCATCCCGTATGGCTCGGTCTCTTCCCGCAGGGCGACACGCCGAAAGCGCCGCACAAAGCACGAACTCCGTAGCTGCAGCGACGACTCCCAGGAGTCTCCTGAAAAATGAACTCGTGAACCGAAAAGGCAAATCAATCAATTCAGTAACAGCCGGCCGCCATCATTCCGAACATGCAGTTCACGCTACAAACAACCGCGGACAGATGTAAAAGCATTCCACGTGAAATTCACAGCTCACAGTGTCGCGCCACGTACTCACTCAGTAGCTGCGGGGTTCGTACTTTGTGCGACACATTCGGCGGGTCGCTCTGCGGTAAAAGACCGAGCCATGTGAGAAAACCTTGGTCAATGAGATCTTTCTGGTGACTGCCGAGTCCATCGATTATGAACTGTGGTATTCGCGGATGAATTTTGTGTTGGCATTCTGACGGCGGCATTATGCCCAGTGTACCAGTGCGGGCTGTTGGATTGCAGAGACTCCCGTCTATTCTACCTTTCACATTGGACTGTGGGGAGCATTTTGTGTGGTATTCGCTGGCACGGGAATGTAGCACAATGGGGACGACCCGTTGCCGTGAAGTTGGAACCTCGACTAACTAACTATAACGAACGAACGAACGAACGAACTTTATTTTAAATCACTCATCTTTCATTCATCAAATGTGCATGTTACATTTACATAGGGGGAAAAAACATTGTCAAATGGATTTTGTAAGCATAAACAATGCATATTACGCATGATACATTCACATGGGGAAAAAAGACATTGTCAAATGAAGGTTGTAAACATAAACATTGCATATTGCATTGTTGTGAGACACATCCCTCATCCACCCTCACATCCCGCAGCCACCCACACATCCTGCAGCCACCCACACATCCCCACCCACACATACCTCCACGCACTCACACAGACCCAGGTAAACATACATGCCGCCACCCACCCACTGATCCACCGCCCACACACATTTCCCCACCCACACACATTTCCCCACACACACACACACATCCCACACCCATCCCATAACCGACACGCACACACCACCCACATATTCTCCACCACCCATCCACACACCCGCAACCACCCAGCAATACACACATCACAAAACCACACACACATACCCCCGCCAACCCACACACCCCGCACCTTATCCACACACACATGCCGCACCCTCACAATTTTCCCCACCCACCCACACACACATTAGCCAACCTACACCCATTCACCCACCCAATATCCGCCACCTCTCAACTACACATCCCCCACCTATACACACATCCCCACCCATAAACACATCCCCACTTGCCCACACATATCCCCCACCCATTAACACCCAAAAGCACACACCTCCCACCCACACACACCAAACCACCCACATATACCTCACCCACATACATCCACAGCTCACACATATTCCCACAAACACACACATCCCCCACCCATACACTCATCTCTCACACACAACCACCCAGTGACGTACTCACCCATCAACCACTCACACCCACACATCACCCACCCGCCCATCAACACATGCATCTCTCATCTACCCTCCCACCCAAACACACCCCAACCACCCAGCCAAATACACATCCCCCATCCTCACATACATCCTTCATCCACCTTCACATCCCACACCTCCCCCACCTCTCACATATCTCCCCTCCCACACAAAACTCCACCCATAAACACATCTCCCCCCCACACACACATATCCCCACGTGCATTCCCCGTACACTCACCCACATCTCTCACCCACACACACAACTCCCCACCCACCCACACAACCTACACCTACAAACATCCTCACCACCCACACATACATCCTCCACCCACTCACATTTACCCCATCCACACTCACACACTCACACCCACACAGACATATCCCATTAACAGACACCCCCCACACTCATCCCCCAAACCCATTACACACCCATCCCCCAACCCACACAATCTCCTACACACCCATTCACCTACCCAAATGCACATTCCCTACCCACACCTCCAACCCCCAACACCCACATACTTCCAACCATTCCCAAGTATCCCCCCTCAACCACAAACACATCCCTCACACACACATACATCCCCCACCGACTAAACATCCCTTCACCATCCACATCCCCCACACACAACCCCTCCACACATACATTAACCACACCCTCACACACACACACACATCCCTCACATAACACCCACACATACATCCTCACATCTAGACACATACATGATGCCTCACATGATCACTGAAACTAATAAGAACAAACTCCCAATAACTATCTAATTATGAGCCATCTATAAAAACTGTTACCGATAATTATTGTGAAAAGGGCAAACACATATATGACACAAGAAATTAATGTTGAATTGTGGCGGTTTAGTGAGAGTACAACAAGGGTATCAACAATATAAAGACATTTTCGCCTCCTCACCTGTTGGTTGAGGTCAAAGTGTAGTTCGGCTGCACCAGATCTGGCCATATAAACCACATAGATCTGCAGCCTTAAGAAGGCTATATGACTCACCAAATGTATCACAGGGACCAGGAACCTCATACTGCGGCTCTTGCACTTGGGAGTGTCTGCGAAGTCCTGTAAATTAAAGAGCTGTACCAGCTGTTTGGTACTTATGCTTTACACCCGACACGACATGTAAAATGTGCAAAATAATCAAAGTAATACAAAGTTTGAATATCGATTGCACACATCTGAGAATAATAAAGAGCAATTACTGGTAGCAGACAGCATCTGAAAGGACTGACGTCAGTCATTGAAGAACATGTCATCATGTAAATAAAGGTGTAAGACATGGGTGTGTACTGTCTTCTAATTTGGTTCCTAGTAAATATTGTGTATATTGTGTTCTGTGTACAACATGTCAGAGGTTGCAGTTGACAGAAAAAATATTATAACTGCAGTTGATAGATATAATATTTTTTCTGTAGTTGATAGATGACATATTTTACCGTATGCTAATGACGTTCTCTTAGTCTCAAACAGGACAACTTAAAACAAAATTGATAATGTGGTGATAGCAAGTACAAACAGTGGTCCGTGCTTTCATGGAAAGAAGACATAAGGAACTGATGACGTAATGAACAGATCTGGTCCAAATGTACAATTGAAGCAAACGACGTCAAAGTGGAGCAGGTAAAGAAATGAACTGCACTGATTATGTTATGAGCACAATCGGACGAGGCTTCGACACTTGGCTTGTCATCTGCTAAGTGAGTGAACGATGGACCATCTTCTTTCGTGCATTAAGTTTAAGCATGAGAGCGATAGCGCATTGAAATTTATAATTTAAATGTTTCGAAGTAGACTAAAACAGCAGGCCCAGGAAAAGTTTCCGAAAACATATTGTAACGTCTTTTACGATTAATGGAACACGGGTAGAAAAGGCGGCGAGGGAGGATTCTGGGCTGTCTTGCATCCTGCCATAAAAGGTATCAGAACCTGAACTGATACAAGTTTGTCAAGGAGCAATTATTTCTCTACGGCCCAGACGTGGCCCACTGCTTAAGTTTAGAAGACTGGGCTTGTAAGATCACCAGAGTCGCTGTGAACTGGTCAATTCCAGTGAAATGCGGTGTTCTCCTGTCCTGACGTGTTCTCGGTGTTTTGCTCCGAGACATTCTCTTCTGTCTTTTGTTCTGATAACAGCAATACGTGCATAAATAAGGAGATCACAGAATGCTCCAATGCTGATCAACAGGAAACACGTTCTAACGAACAAATGACTGCTTTATTGACAGAAGGCTGAAGACGCACGTTGATAAATACTGACATGACAGATAGGACATGTTGACACGGCAGACAGCACACACTGGCAATGCAGACAGCACAAACTGACACGGCAGACAACACAAGTTGGCACGGCAGACAGCACAAATTAGCACGGCAGACAGCACAAACTGACACGACTGACAGCACAAAATGACACGACTGACAGCACAAACTGACACAGCAGACAGCACAAACTGACACAGCAGACAGCACAAGCTGACACGACAGACAGCACAAACTGACACAGCAGACAGCACAAACTGACACAGCAGACAGCACAAGCTGACACAGCAGACAGCACAAACTGACACGGCAGATAGCACAAACTGACACAGCAGACAGCACAAACTGACACAGCAGACAGCACAAGCTGACACGGCATACAACACAAACTGACACGGCATACAACACAAACTGACATGGCAGATAGCACAAACTGACACGGCATACAACACAAAGTGACACGGTAGATAGCACAAACTAACACGGCATACAACACAAACTGACACGGCAGACAGCACAAACTGACACAGCAGACAGCACAAGCTGACACGGCATACAACACAAACTGACACGGCAGACAGCACAAACTGACACGGCATTCAACACAACCTGACACGGCATACAACACAAACTGACACGGCATACAACACAAACTGACACGGCAGACAGCACAAACTGACACGGCATACAACACAAACTGACACGGCAGACAACACAAACTGACACGGCAGATAGCACAAACTGACACGGCATACAACACAAACTGACACGGTAGATAGCACAAACTGACACGGTAGATAGCACAAACTGACACGGCATACAACACAAACTGACACGGCAGACATCACAAACTGACACAGCAGACAGCACAAGCTGACACGGCATACAACACAAACTGACACGGCAGACAGCACAAACTGACACGGCATACAACACAAACTGACACGGCATACAACACAAACTGACACGGCATACAACACAAACTGACACGGCAGATAGCACAAACTGACACGGCATACAACACAAACTGACACGGTAGACAGCACAATCTGACACGGCATACAACACAAACTGACACGGCAGATAGCACAAACTGACACGAAAGATAGCACAAACTAACACGGCAGACAGCACAAACTGACACGGCATACAACACAAACTGACACGGCAGACAGCACAAACTGACACGGCATACAACACAAACTGACACGGCATACAACACAAACTGACACGGCATACAACACAAACTGACACGGCATACAACACAAACTGACACGGCAGATAGCACAAACTGACACGGCCGATAGCACAAACTGACACGGCAGATAGCACAAACTGACACGGCATACAGCACAAACTGACACGGCATACAACACAAACTGACACGGCAGATAGCACAAACTGACACGGCATACAACACAAACTGACACGGCATACAACACAAACTGACACGGCATACAACACAAACTGACACGGCAGATAGCACAAACTGACACGGCAGATAGCACAAACTGACACGGCAGACAGCAAAAACTGACACGGCATACAGCACAAACTGACACAGCAGATATCACAAACTGACACGGCAGACAGCACAAACTGACACAGCAGATAGCACAAACTGACACGGTAGATAGCACAAACTGACACGGCAGATAGCACAAAGTGACACGGCAGATAGCACAAACTGACACGGCAGACAGCACAAACTGACACGGCAGACAGCACAAACTGACACGGCATACAACACAAACTGACACGGCATAAAACACAAACTGACACGGCATACAACACAAACTGACACGGCATACAACACAAACTGACACGGCATACAACACAAACAGACACGGCATACAACACAAACTGACACGGCATACAACACAAACTGACACGGCAGACAGCACAAATTGACACGGCATACAACACAAACTGACACGGCATACAACACAAACTGACACGGCATACAACACAAACTGACACGGCATACAACACAAACTGACACGGCATACAACACAAACTGACACGGCATACAACACAAACTGACACGGCAGATAGCACAAACTGACACAGCAGATAGCACAAACTGACACGGCAGATAGCACAAACTGACACGGCAGACAGCACAAACTGACACGTCATACAAAACAAACTGACACGGCAGATAGCACAAACTTACACGGCAGATAGCACAAACTGACACGGCATACAGCACAAACTGACACGGCAGATAGCACAAACTGACACGGCATACAACACAAACTGACACGGTAGATAGCACAAACTGACACGGCATACAGCACAAACTGACACGGCAGATAGCACAAACTGACACGGCAGACAGCACAAACTGACACGGCATACAACACAAACTGACACGGCATACAACACAAACTGACACGGCATACAACACAAACTGACACGGCATACAACACAAACTGACACGGCAGATAGCACAAACTGACACGGCCGATAG
Organism: Cepaea hortensis; assembly: GCA_963921405.1. Taxonomy (NCBI): domain Eukaryota; kingdom Metazoa; phylum Mollusca; class Gastropoda; order Stylommatophora; family Helicidae; genus Cepaea; species Cepaea hortensis. Next base: position 32,868,316 of record OY992881.1, read on the forward strand.
CACAAACTGACACGGCAGACAGCAAAAACTGACACGGCATACAGCACAAACTGACACGGCATACAACACAAACTGACACGGCAGATAGCACAAACTGACACGGCATACAACACAAACTGACACGGCATACAACACAAACTGACACGGCATACAACACAAACTGACACGGCAGATAGCACAAACTGACACGGCAGATAGCACAAACTGACACGGCAGACAGCAAAAACTGACACGGCATACAGCACAAACTGACACAGCAGATATCACAAACTGACACGGCAGACAGCACAAACTGACACAGCAGATAGCACAAACTGACACGGTAGATAGCACAAACTGACACGGCAGATAGCACAAACTGACACGGCAGATAGCACAAACTGACACGGCAGACAGCACAAACTGACACGGCAGACAGCACAAACTGACACGGCATACAACACAAACTGACACGGCATAAAACACAAACTGACACGGCATACAACACAAACTGACACGGCATACAACACAAACTGACACGGCATACAACACAAACAGACACGGCATACAACACAAACTGACACGGCATACAACACAAACTGACACGGCAGACAGCACAAATTGACACGGCATACAACACAAACTGACACGGCATACAACACAAACTGACACGGCATACAACACAAACTGACACGGCATACAACACAAACTGACACGGCATACAACACAAACTGACACGGCATACAACACAAACTGACACGGCAGATAGCACAAACTGACACAGCAGATAGCACAAACTGACACGGCAGATAGCACAAACTGACACGGCAGACAGCACAAACTGACACGGCATAACACACAAACTGACACGGCAGATAGCACAAACTGACACGGCAGATAGCACAAACTGACACGGCATACAGCACAAACTGACACGGCAGATAGCACAAACTGACACGGCATACAACACAAACTGACACGGTAGATAGCACAAACTGACACGGCATACAGCACAAACTGACACGGCAGATAACACAAACTGACACGGCAGACAGCACAAACTGACACGGCATACAACACAAACTGACACGGCATACAACACAAACTGACACGGCATACAACACAAACTGACACGGCATACAACACAAACTGACACGGCAGATAGCACAAACTGACACGGCAGATAGCACAAACTGACACGGCAGACAGCAAAAACTGACACGGCATACAGCACAAACTGACACGGCATACAACACAAACTGACACGGCAGATAGCACAAACTGACACGGCATACAACACAAACTGACACGGCATACAACACAAACTGACACGGCATACAACACAAACTGACACGGCAGATAGCACAAACTGACACGGCAGATAGCACAAACTGACACGGCAGATAGCACAAACTGACACGGCAGATAGCACAAACTGACACGGCAGACAGCACAAACTGACACGGCAGACAGCACAAACTGACACGGCATACAACACAAACTGACACGGCATAAAACACAAACTGACACGGCATACAACACAAACTGACACGGCATACAACACAAACAGACACGGCATACAACACAAACTGACACGGCATACAACACAAACTGACACGGCAGACAGCACAAACTGACACGGCATACAACACAAACTGGCACGGCATACAACACAAACTGACATAGCAGACAGCACAAACTGACACAGCAGAGAGCACAAACTGACACTGCAGACAGCACAAACTGACAAGGCAGACAACACAAACTGACAAGGCAGATAGCACAAACTGACACGGCAGATAGCACAAACTGACACGGCAGATAGCACAAACTGACACGGCAGACAGCACAAACTGACACGGCATACAACACAAACTGACACGGCAGATAGCACAAACTGACACGGCAGATAGCACAAACTGACACGGCATACAACACAAACTGACACGGTAGATAGCACAAACTGACACGGCATACAGCACAAACTGACACGGCAGATAGCACAAACTGACACGGCAGACAGCATAAACTGACACGGCATACAACACAAACTGACACGGCATACAACACAAACTGACACGGCATACAACACAAACTGACACGGCATACAACACAAACTGACACGGCAGATAGCACAAACTGACACGGCAGATAGCACAAACTGACACGGCAGACAGCAAAAACTGACACGGCATACAGCACAAACTGACACGGCATACAACACAAACTGACACGGCAGATAGCACAAACTGACACGGCATACAACACAAACTGACACGGCATACAACACAAACTGACACGGCATACAACACAAACTGACACGGCAGATAGCACAAACTGACACGGCAGATAGTACAAACTGACACGGCAGATAGCACAAACTGACACGGCAGATAGCACAAACTGACACGGCAGACAGCACAAACTGACACGGCAGACAGCACAAACTGACACGGCATACAACACAAACTGACACGGCATAAAACACAAACTGACACGGCATACAACACAAACTGACACGGCATACAACACAAACAGACACGGCATACAACACAAACTGACACGGCATACAACACAAACTGACACGGCAGACAGCACAAACTGACACGGGATACAACACAAACTGGCACGGCATACAACACAAACTGACATAGCAGACAGCACAAACTGACACAGCAGACAGCACAAACTGACACGGCAGATAGCACAAACTGACACGGCAGACAGCAAAAACTGACACGGCATACAGCACAAACTGACACGGCATACAACACAAACTGACACGGCAGATAGCACAAACTGACACGGCATACAACACAAACTGACACGGCATACAACACAAACTGACACGGCATACAACACAAACTGACACGGCAGATAGCACAAACTGACACGGCAGATAGCTCAAACTGACACGGCAGACAGCAAAAACTGACACGGCATACAGCACAAACTGACACAGCAGATAGCACAAACTGACACGGCAGACAGCACAAACTGACACAGCAGATAGCACAAACTGACACGGTAGATAGCACAAACTGACACGGCAGATAGCACAAACTGACACGGCAGATAGCACAAACTGACACGGCAGACAGCACAAACTGACACGGCAGACAGCACAAACTGACACGGCATACAACACAAACTGACACGGCATAAAACACAAACTGACACGGCATACAACACAAACTGACACGGCATACAACACAAACTGACACGGCATACAACACAAACAGACACGGCATACAACACAAACTGACACGGCATACAACACAAACTGACACGGCAGACAGCACAAACTGACACGGCATACAACACAAACTGGTACGGCATACAACACAAACTGACATAGCAGACAGCACAAACTGACACGGCAGACAGCACAAACTGACACGCCAGACAGCACAAACTGACAAGGCAGACAACACAAACTGACAAGGCAGATAGCACAAACTGACACGGCAGACAGCACAAACTGACACGGCAGATAGCACAAAGTGACACGACAGACAGCACAAACTGACACGGCAGACAACACAAACTAACACAGCAGACAGCACAAACTGACACGGCAGATAGCACAAACTGACACGACAGACAGCACAAACTGACACGGCAGACAGCACAAACTGACACAGCAGATAGCACAAGCTGACACAGCAGACAGCACAAACTGACACGGCAGATAGCACAAACTGACACGGCAGACAGCACAAACTGACACAGCAGACAGCACAAGCTGCTACGGCATACAACACAAACTGACACGGCATACAACACAAACTGACATGGCAGATAGCACAAACTGACACGGCATACAACACAAACTGACACGGTAGATAGCACAAACTAACACGGCATACAACACAAACTGACACGGCAGACAGCACAAACTGACACAGCAGACAGCACAAACTGACACGGCAGACAACACAAACTCACAGGGCAGATAGCACAAACTGACACGGCAGACAGCACAAACTCACACGGCATACAACACAAACTGACACGGCAGACAGCACAAACTGACACAGCAGACAGCACAAGCTGACACGGCATACAACACAAACTGACACGGCAGACAGCACAAACTGACACGGCATACAACACAAACTGACACGGCATACAACACAAACTGACACGGCATACAACACAAACTGACACGGCAGATAGCACAAACTGACACGGCATACAACACAAACTGACACGGTAGACAGCACAATCTGACACGGCATACAACACAAAATGACACGGCAGATAGCACAAACTGACACGGCAGACAGCACAAACTGACACGGCAGATAGCAGAAACTGACACGGCAGACAGCACAAACTGACACGGCATACAACACAAACTGACACGGCAGATAGCACAAACTGACACGAAAGATAGCACAAACTCACGCGGCATACAGCACAAACTGACACGGCAGATAGCATAAACTGACACGGCATACAACACAAACTGACACGGCAGACAGCACAAACTGACACGGCATACAACACAAACTGACACGGCATACAACACAAACTGACACGGCATACAACACAAACTGACACGGCATACAACACAAACTGACACGGCAGATAGCACAAACTGACACAGCAGATAGCACAAACTGACACGGCAGATAGCACAAACTGACACGGCATACAACACAAACTGACACGGCAGATAGCACAAACTGACACGGCAGATAGCACAAACTGACACGGCAGATAGCACAAACTGACACGGCATACAACACAAACTGACACGGCAGATAGCACAAACTGACACGGCAGATAGCACAAACTGACACGGCATACAGCACAAACTGACACGGCAGATAGCACAAACTGACACGGCAGACAGCACAAACTGACACGGCATACAACACAAACTGACACGGCAGATAGCACAAACTGACACGGCAGATAGCACAAACTGACACGGCATACAGCACAAACTGACACGGCAGATAGCACAAACTGACACGGCATACAACACAAACTGACACGGTAGATAGCACAAACTGACACGGCATACAGCACAAACTGACACGGCAGATAGCACAAACTGACACGGCAGACAGCACAAACTGACACGGCATACAACACAAACTGACACGGCATACAACACAAACTGACACGGCATACAACACAAACTGACACGGCATACAAAACAAACTGACACGGCATACAACACAAACTGACACGGCAGATAGCACAAACTGACACGGCAGATAGCACAAACTGATACGGCAGACAGCAAAAACTGACACGGCAGACAGCAAACACTGACACGGCATACAGCACAAACTGACACAGCAGATAGCACAAACTGACACGGCAGATAGCACAAACTGACACAGCAGATAGCACAAACTGACACGGCAGATAGCACAAACTGACACGGCAGACAGCACAAACTGATACGGCAGACAGCACAAACTGACACGGCATACAGCACAAACTGACACGGCAGATAGCACAAACTGACACTGCAGACAGCACAAACTGACACGGCAGACAACACAAACTGACACAGCAGATAGCACAAACTGACACGGCAGACAGCACAAGCTGACACAGCAGACAGCACAAACTGACACGGCAGACAGCACAAACTGACACGGCAGACAGCACAAACTGACACGGCAGACAGCACAAACTGACACGGCAGACAGCACAAACTGACACGGCAGACAGCACAAATTGACACAGCAGACAGCACAAGCTGACACGGCTGACAGCACAAACTGACACGGCATACAACACAAACTGACACGGCAGACAGCACAAACTGACACAGCAGACAGCACAAACTGACACAGCAGACAGCACAAACTGACACGGCAGACAGCACAAACTGACACGGCAGACAGCACAAACTGACACAGCAGACAGCACAAACTGACACAGCAGACAGCACCAACTGACACGGCAGACAGCACAAACTGACACGGCAGACAGCACAAACTGACAAGGCAGATAGCACAAACTGACACGGCAGACAGCACATACTGACACAGCAGACAGCACAAACTGACACGGCAGACAGCACAAACTGACACGGCAGACAGCACAAACTGACACGGCAGACAGCACAAACTGACACGGCAGACAGCACAAACTGACACGGCAGACAGCACAAACTGACACGGCAGACAGCACAAACTTACCTCTCCGGACAATTACAGACATACTGCATGGGATAATGTATATATACAATAAAATAGACCACTTAGGATCTCCACACCGTCAAAGAGATTCACGCTGTAGACTGACGATAGTAGCAACAACACTACTACTACTGTTGTAGACGCTCTTCTCAACTCTCATATGCTCTGGCTTATAAACCGATCACGAGATGTCCCGTAAAAGGCATTTTTTTCATGGTGCACTAGCTTTTACATGGATCCCCCCTCCCCCGTTCTCTCTCTCTCTCTCTCTCTCTCTCTCTCTCTCTCTCTCTCTCTCTCTCTCTCTCTCTCTCTATGTTATCACTAGATCCATCCATCATCCATCATGTGCATTGCCGGTAAGCGTTGGCGGTCATGTTCTGCCATCTCACTCGATCACCAGAGTCGTGGATCAGCTCCGTGTTTCTGTCTCGACCATGCCACAAGGCCAAGCCATCCAGGTACTTGCTTCTAGGTCTTCCCCTTGGTCTGTTCCCCTCGATCTTACCAGTTGTCACCAAATTCTCCAATCACTAGATATGATTCTCAAAATGAGGATCGTGTGATAAATTATCCATGTAAACACTTCGTAACAATACTCTAGAGTAGAGAAAAGAAGTGATGAAAATGTATATTCGCGCAAGATAATAGACTATTCCCTTGATGACGATGGTAGTGATTTTACTTTCTACATATCAGAACAGTAACATAGAAAAATTAATGGACTTTAAATAATATATAAGATATTTAAGGAATGATCCAACTGGATTTTTAGCTGGTATTATTAAAACTGCATTCTCCCCTCCCGCCAAAAAATATTCTTGTTGATTTTGTTACTGTACTTGTTCGTAATCTCCCTTACCAACAAATTTTTCCTTCTTCTCTTTTATTCTTGTATAATAACAATTGCTGGTTGAAGACACAATAAAAGAAGACACCTTATAGTAAAAGATACTTGAGTTTGTATTTAACTGTGGTTTCAGCAAGAATGGACATATGAGGGAAAGAATCTGATGTGTTTTCATTTAATGTGTTCCTGGTACGATCAGCATATCTATCCTCCAGGATTTATACAGGAAGACGAAGCATCCATAGCAGTAGTTCTCAAGCTTTTCAAACAGAGGGCCGTAAACTATTTTCGGTAGTTAAGCGGGCCACAACGTTATAAAATTATAAGAGTCGTTCAATATCATTATTACCTTTCTTAACTTTCGTTAACAAAATGCTAAAACTTTAAAGGCAGTCAGTGTCAGAAATACTCTGCGGTCATTTTTCGGTTTAAAATCAAAAGTTCATTTAACAATTAATTTTAAATCAGTTTCGAAAATCGCTATTAATGTAATTAATTTACAATTGTAACTGTTCTTCATAACTAGTTACTTAAGTTCAGATGACAGTTTATCGATGTCTGGACACAAATCTGTCGTGCCCAAAGTCATAAGCGCAACAAGATTATTGTCGGTGAGTCTGGAACGTTGCTTGGTTTTTTATAACGGTGATTGCGGAAAATGATTGCTCGCATCTGTAAGTCAAACAAAACGGTAAATGTATCTCTGGGCGAAGGAACCCAAGTGTTCAAATTGTTCGACAGGCAATAGTCACCAGAATGAAATCATATTATCAGCTGAAGGTGAAGCAGGCAGCTTCGGAAATTTGCATCTCGGTGCAGAATTGCATTTCAAATCAATTACTTCGTGCTGAAGGTTTTGCTGTAATTGACAAAGCTTGGCATCAGGAAATACGAACGGATTTATGAAGAGGGCAACATTATCCTCCTCTACTGTGAACTCTTTAAATCTCGACTGAAAGATATCCAGAAGACTTTCAACGTTTACTTTGTATTGTAACAAGTCACATTTATTTTCCACCACAAGCGTCTTCAGAGTTGGAAACATCTCTAAAGTCCCTTCAGTCAGCTGTCCGATAAACAGTCGTAGTCTCATTTTAAATGAAGAAGTGTCATCTCACAAATTTATGAATAGTTTTTATTTTTCTTGGATCCTCGCATTTAAATAGCTTAAATGAGACGTAATGACCATAAAAAATGCCAGATCAATAAGCCAGTCATCGTTCAGCAGACATTTCGGTTATGTAGTCAATTCATTCATTTCAGACAGAAATAGATAGACACTATTTTTTCAGTGCCCAGAAACGTGACAGAACTTTCCCAATACTACCGACTCTGTTAAACAGTTGTAACAGACGACGACATGGCGCCTTGCGCACTCAGGTTGGTCGACAAGGCTGGGATATGGAAACTTCATAATGTTTCGTTGCGAACTGAACAGGCGCATTCAAAAATATCTGAGCATAACAACCACGAGCAGAGTAAATTATCGCAAGCTAACGGGGCGCTGTGAGTGCATTTTTAAAATTATTAAAATATATTATATGAAATAACGAGGTCTCGCGTGCCACATTCTGTAAGCTGGCAGGCCACAAGTGGCCCGCGGGGGGTGATTTGGGAACCTCTGCTTTATATGATGTATAATTCAGCAGTACGCATATGACGAGGAGAATGAATATATGCCAGGTCAGCATTTTAGTCTAACTGACCGGTGTAGGGATAGAACCCGCTACGTCGACAAACACATATTGATTATTGCTCCACAATCTGGGATGGATGCTCCAAATCTTTAACAAAACGCCTGTATTCATTCCAGAAAAGGGCAGTGCGTTTAATTAATGGTGACAAGTTTACTGACAATTCTAACCTACATAAACGTCTTCGATAAGATCAGAAATGAAGAAATCAGGACTAAAGTGGGGGTTAAAGCAGCACTAGATTTTATTAGAAAGCAGCAAGTCAAATGGTTTGGCCATGCAAGTAGGTTACCAGTCAACAGCATACCACAACAAGTAATGATGTACAGACCAGATGGAATCAGAGGAAGAGGCCGACCACGTAAACGTTGGACGGAGGGAATAGCAAAGTCGATGGGAATATCGATATATGAATCCCATAATCGGGCACTCTCACGAAGTTTATACTTCACCTCGACACCGCAAGGTACAAGAGGAACACGATGAGATGAGATAAGATGAGATAAACGTCTTCAGATACGACCACTCTACAAACGACTACTTTTTAATAAGGCTAAACTAATTCACAAAATCCTATTTCAAAAACCCTCCAAGCTACCTTTGGGCATTGTTTAAATATAAGGCAAGGCATAGCGAACGACTAAATATACTTCATGTCCCTAAACCTAGGATACATTTATATAAAACACGCTTAGCTTACTCTGCCGTTCATTGTGGAACAATCTTCCACAAGAAATCAAGGACACCACAAATCATTATACATACGTTCGCAACCAGATTGAACATTACCTCAGTACAGACTACATACCCCATAAACAACAATAAACAACAAAAACAAAACAATAATAATGGTAAATTATGTCAAACGACAACTAGCCAATAAACATTCCCATTTGTGGGCACGCTAAACCTTCCTTAGGTATTTATAATGCCCATATTAAACATTGCCTCAGTTAGTAAAGTATTATTGATTATTTTTCATGCGTTTTAATGCTTATTGTTTGTTGTTGTTGTCAAAGATTAGCTTCATAAGTGATATTGAATGAAAGGATGTATGAGAGGAAAAGAGAAGAAGGGCAGAATTTCAGACGGGCCTGAAAATAAAGATTGTTCGTTCGTTCGTTAGTTCAGCACACCGGAAGGTCCAGAACTAGTACCATAATGTCTTAGACTCTTCGCTGCTTGTTGAAGTTGACGACGGAGTACCTATGGCAATGTCCCGAGAGCTGTGATATCGATCCTGGTGTATCCTATACTGATTCTTAAGCTGTCTTATCTATTGCAGTCTCCTGCCACTTCTACCGTGTCGTCCCCAGATCGTTCATCTCTCTGTGAATTATCTTCACCTCTATTTGATTTACTCTAGACATGAATGTGTAGACCTAAATGTATAGACATTTGATTCACGTTTCCATAACTCTGAGTAGTGTTTAAATTACAACTATGACGGAAAAGAGCCAACAAATCAAAACACAGCTAGACGTCACATGTGAATAAACATGTAAACAATTCTAGCGGTAAAATGTCAAACAGGACTCACTCACTTGAGGCAAGTCATTCGCACCGTTACATAGTTGGATAAACCAAATGTCCATTCTATCCAACCGTGCCTTCTTGTGTTTGTTCACTGGATGTAAGCTGTTACTGGATTATTTATAGTGTTAAGAAACATCATAGTTAAGGCAAGTACCGTGCAGTAGACGTGATGCGAGTCATCGAAATACCGCCCCTTACATGTGTTTTTTTCTTTTAAAAATGCCGCTCTCTTAAGAAGACCCCTTACCGTGCCACCTGATGCGGCCGCCTCTCTGCATCATAGTACGGCACAACCCTGATTAATGCCGATTTCAGCGACTTCTCGAGAAGAACTATGTGGGTGCGGTGAAGAGCCCCAAGTGAACCATCATCATATGTGTGACTCACGTAGTAATAGACGATTGGAAGTGGAATATCAAGAACATTCATGTGTGAACAACGTAGGAATAAACACATGGTCATTGAGTGCAAGCCAGCAGTGACCGGGCTTAGAGAATTACCACTTGGATATTCCAGCTTCAGGTAAGTTCCCAGTATTTCCTGTATGTTGTAGAATGTAAATAATGTATTACATTACGTTGTAGTTTGTAAGTAAAGTAGAATATATGTAAAGTATTATCTGTGTGTTGTAGTATGGATGTAACGGTGTACCAGTATTTTGTAGAATATCGGTAAACTATTTACACGTATCTTGTAGAATGTAAGTAAAGTATTGTCTTGTGTACTAGAATGCAAGTAAAGTAATACTTGTATTGTGTAGAATGTAAGTAAAATATTACCTATGTGTTGTAGAATGTCAGTAAAGTATTACCTGTATTTTGTAGAATGTAAGTAAAATGTTACCTATATATTGTAGAATGTTAGTAAGGTATTTATTACCTGTATTTTTAAAATGTCAGTGAAGTATTAAATGTATAGTGTAGTAAGTCAGTGAAATATTCCATGTATGTTGTAGAATGTGAGTAAAGTATTTGATGTATTTTTTAGAATGTCAGTAAAGCATTACCTGTAGTTATAGAATGTCAGTAAAGTATTAACTCTTTTTTGTAGAATGTCAGTGAACTGTTACTTTTATGTTGTAGAATGTCAGTAAAGTGGTACTTGTATGTTGTAGAATATCAGTAAACTGTTACTTGTATGTTGTAGAATGTATGTAAAGTGTTACTTGTATGTTGTAGAATGTCAGTAAACTGTTACTTGTATGTTGTAGAATGTCAGTAAACTGTTACTTGTATGTTGTAGAATGTATGTAAAGTGTTACTTGTATGTTGTAGAATGTCAGTAAACTGTTACTTGTATGTTGTAGAATCTCAGTAAACTGTTACTTGTATGTTGTAGAATGTCAGTGAACTGTTACTTGTATGTTGAAGAATGTCAGTAAACTGTTACTTGTATGATGTAGAATGTCAGTAAACTGTTACTTTTATGTTGTAGAATGTATGTAAAGTGTTACTTGTATGTTGTAGAATGTATGTACACTTTTACTTTTATGTTGTAGAATGTCGGTGAACTGTTAGTTGTATGTTGTAGAATGTATGTAAAGTGTTACTTGTATGTTGTAGAATGTCAGTAAACTGTTACTTGTATGTTGTAGAATGTCAGTAAAGTGTTACTTGTATGTTGTAGAATGTATGTAAAGTGTTACTTGTATGTTGTAGAATGTCAGTAAAGTGTTACTTGTATGTTGTAGAATGTATGTAAAGTGTTACTTGTATGTAGTAGAATGTCAGTAAACTGTTACTTGTATGTTGTAGAATGTATGTAAAGTGTTACTTGTATGTTGTAGAATGTCAGTAAACTGTTACTTGTATGTTGTAGAATGTATGTAAAGTGTTACTTGTATGTTGTAGAATGTATGTAAAGTGTTACTTGTATGTTGTAGAATGTCAGTAAACTGTTACTTGTATGTTGTAGAATGTATGTAAAGTGTTACTTGTATGTTGTAGAATGTCAGTAAACTGTTACTTGTATGTTGTAGAATGTCAGTAAAGTGTTACTTGTATGTTGTAGAATGTCGGTGAACTGTTACTTGTATGTTGTAGAATGTCAGTAAATTGTTACTTGTATGTTGTAGAATGTCAGTAAAGTGTTACTTGTATGTTGTAGAATGTATGTAAACTGTTACTTGTATGTTGTAGAATGTCAGTAAACTGTTACCTGTATGTTGTAGAATGTATGTAAAGTGTTACTTGTATGTTGTAGAATGTCAGTAAACTGTTACTTGTATGTTGTAGAATGTCAGTAAACTGTTACTTGTATGTTGTAGAATGTATGTAAAGTGTTACTTGTATGTTGTAGAATGTCAGTAAAGTGTTACTTGTATGTTGTAGAATGTCAGTAAACTGTTACTTGTATGTTGGAGAATGTCAGTAAATTGTTACTTGTATGTTGTAGGATGTCAGTAAACTGTTTCTTGTATGTTGTAGAATGTCAGTAAACTGTTACTTGTATGTTGTAGAATGTCAGTAAACTGTTACTTGTATGATGTAGAATGTCAGTAAAGTATTACTTGTATGTTGTAGAATGTCAGTGAACTGTTACTTTTATGTTGTAGAATGTCAGTAAAGTGTTACTTGTATGTTGTAGAATGTCAGTAAAATATTACTTGTATTTTGTAGAATGTCAGTAAAGTATTAACTCTATTTTGTAGAATGTAAGTGAACTGTTACTTGTATGTTATAGAATGTCAGTAAAATATTACTTGTATTTTGTAGAATGTCAGTAAAGTATTAACTCTATTTTGTAGAATGTCAGTAAAGTATTAATTCTATTTTGTAGAATGTCAGTAAAGTATTAACTCTATTTTGTAGAATGTCAGTAAAGTATTAACTCTATTTTGTAGAATGTCAGTAAAGTATTAACTCTATTTTGTAGAATGTCAGTAAAGTATTAACTCTATTTTGTAGAATGTCAGTAAAGTATTAACTCTATTTTGTAGAATGTCAGTAAAGTATTAACTCTATTTTGTAGAATGTAAGTGAACTGTTACTTGTATGTTGTAGAATGTCAGTAAACTGTTACTTGTATGTTGTAGAATGTCAGTGAACTGTTACTTTTATGTTGTAGAATGTCAGTAAACTGTTACTTGTATGATGTAGAATGTCAGTAAACTGTTACTTGTATGTTGTAGAATGTCAGTAAACTGTTACTTGTATGTTGTAGAATGTCAGTAAACTGTTACTTGTATGTTGTAGAATGTCAGTAAACTGTTACTTGTATGATGTAGAATGTCAGTAAACTATTACTTGTATGATGTAGAATGTAAGTGAACTGTTACTTGTATGGTGTAGAATGTAAGTGAACTGTTACTTGTATGATGTAGAATGCAAGTAAAGTATCACCTATGTGTTAAAGAATGCAAGTAAAATATTAACTGTATAGTGTAGAATCTAAGTAATGTATTGCATGTATTTTTTAGTATTTCAGTCAAGTATTATATCCAGGTTGTAGAATGTCAGTAAAGTATTACCTGTATTTTGTAGAATGTCAGTAAAGTATTACCTGTATTTTGTAGAATGTCAGTAAAGTATTACCTGTATTTTGTAGAATGTCAGTAAAGTATTACCTGTATTTTGTAGAATGTCAGTAAAGTATTACCTGTATTTTGTAGAATGTCAGTAAAGTATTACCTGTATTTTGTAGAATGTCAGTAAAGTATTACCTGTATTTTGTAGAATGTCAATAAAGTATTACCTGCATGTTGTAAAATGTCTTTAAGTTATAATAAGGGACCTGCTCCAACGTTTGGTTATAGTATTGGGTATGCTGGTAATCTCTAGTGCAGTGGTTCTCAACCTTTTTTGGCCTATGCACACCTTCACCATATGTTGAGAATGTCACCTCCCCCTTTTTTCATATCTCCTCCCTATAACTTCCCCCCCCCCTCTCTCTTTACACAGTATACGTAAAAATGGAAGCTAAATTTAATAACACAATCTAGAACACGTCTAGACGTCTACATAAAACGTTACTTGCGGGTCTACTTACGTTATAAAATGAATTTCAGAAGGGTGAGAAGAACAGAACTGTAAAGTATGGAGGGAAAAACAATATCAAGTAATCAGTTTTTGTATTAATGCGATCTTGGAATAAACGTAACCCCCCTCTCCCTGGAAACCCTAAAATTCACCCCCCTCAATTCCCCACTGGATGAGAACCACTGCTCTAGTGTGTATACAACAGACACTCCAAGGGCGATGTGGTCGCCATTAGGCCGGCTGCACTTAGTTTCCGCCGCCCATTGTTAGTGCTGGCGAAGTTCATGGCGAATCTCTCTGGTAATGTCGTTAGCACGGTCGGTCGGGGTTCGATTCCTGAGCGAGTCGTCAAGGAAAGTGGGGTGAAAATGGGCCACATATTCCTCCTTGCATTCACAGTGAGAACTAGGTTTTGAATTGAATTGTAAGGAAACAGATCATGGTCGTCCCCAAGAAGAAAGAAATACCACGTTGTAACATCCAAGTGAAAGGAAATATGCATAAACAGATGAATCGGTATAACTATCTCGGAACAGTCGTCATATCTGTTGGAAGATAACTTACAGAGATTGGATAAAAAATTAACATGGTATAGGTGGCCTTCTGCAAAATGGAAACGATGCTTACCAACAGAAAGTTGTCAATTGCAGTTAGAAATAGTATTGAAATGCTATATAGAACCCATATTATTGTTGTGTGTGTGTTTGTGTGTGTATGTGTGAAATATGGACAATTAACAGACAAGCTGAGAAACATCTAATGGCGGTGGAAATGTGCATTTGTGAGAAAAATGCTAAAGAATATTACGGACGGATAGAAATTCAAATGAGAAAGTCCTTCAAGTGACAAATGAAAAACGGGGACTGATTGGAGATATTAGACGTAGATAGTCAAGATTTTATGGACATGTTATGAGAAATGGACTTGCAAATTTGGTGACAACTGGTAAGCTTGATGGGAAGAGAGCAAGAGGAAGACAGAGGGATAAATACCTTGATGATTTGGCAGCATGGCATGGTCGAGACAAGAACACAGACCTGATTCGAGATTCTGGTGACCGTGTGTGATCGCTAACCATTACTACCCACGCTTTCCACATGGCACTTGATGATGATGATTCAAACTGACCTACAAAATAGGGGAGGGGGGGGGGGAGCTGCTTCGAGACTCATTATTATGATTACCTGTTTTTAGACTGAATTTTAAAAAGCAAGTTAATTGCATCTCCTGTACAGGACGTTACAGTCAACTAACATATTTTAGCTGTTTCTTGGCAAGTTTACGTCCAGTAGTTTGCCATTGCTCTCTGAACGACCGGAACTCATACCATTTTATAAAATAACCAGCGCTAGGTAGTCTGCTGCCGAATCGCCCGTACCTGTGTTTCAAACGCGGAATGTGGGATTATGGACTGCGTCCGTAACCCCTTTGCCATAGGGGGAGGTAAGAACAAGCGGCTCGACTTCATTGCACGGGATTTTATCCCATATCGATCCTTTCATTAGAACGTCCTGCCGAAAGTGTTGCACAGAGTGCGAACCTCGTAGCCCCAGGGACGACCTTCAGACATGAAAAAACTTGCACTCGTGTCGTCCCCACAGCCGTCTCTAAATATCTGCACTCGCGTCGACCCCCAGCGTCTATGCAAAAATTGCACTCGCGAACCGAGTGACAGTCTAAAAACGAACCAACGACTTTCGAACACCAAATAGCGGGTTGATCACACGGCCACGGCGACACTCACACTAGTGGGATCTTACAGTCCAGGTCAATGATACATATCCCCATCTTAAAACAGATTGGAACACATAACCATGGGCCGGCGCGCAATGATACTGGTCACTGAATTCCCGCTAAACTCTGACCTGACGTATAACTTTTTTGTAGAAAAGGCGTGAAAAGACACATGAAAACCATAACCTGATTAGATACATTAGACGTGGACAGCCCAAATGTTTTCGGCACGTTATGAGAAGAAATGTCAAGCTCCTTGGCCAAGGCAAGGGGTTAAAGACGTTGTTCGTAATCCCGTATACTCTTGTGCGAAACACAGCTGCGCGAGATTCGGCAGCGGATCGCGTCGCGCTGGTTACTTACGAGGGTATGTGAGCCGGTCGTTCAGAAAGCAATGGCAAACTACTGAACATAAAACTTGCCAAGACATCAACAGCAGCTGAACAATGGTGGTGTTGACTGCAATGTCCTGTAAAGAATATGAAAAAAATAATTAGAAGAAATAGATTGAGAGAATTTGAGGACAACTGGCAAGATTGAGGGGAAAGGAGCCAGCGGGAGACATCGA
The DNA here is from genome assembly GCA_963921405.1 of Cepaea hortensis. Taxonomy (NCBI): domain Eukaryota; kingdom Metazoa; phylum Mollusca; class Gastropoda; order Stylommatophora; family Helicidae; genus Cepaea; species Cepaea hortensis. Next base: position 32,884,824 of record OY992881.1, read on the forward strand.
GGTAAATATCTAGATGTCGTGGCCATCAAATATGGTCGAGACAAAGACACAGAGCTGATCCATGACTCTCGTGATCACGTGAGATGGCGAAACATGATCGTCCATGATTATTGGCACGGTACATGATTTAAAAACATCAGACCATAAATGTACAGGTCGGAAAATCTGTTGGCAATGAAAATCAGGAAGTGTAAGTAAATAGACCGTTGGTGAGGTCTGATTGTAAGATTAAAGAACTTGCACACAACAGAATTTGAAATTTGTTTCTGATTTACTCACATTTGGAGCTTGACCGTTATTACGAATTTCGTTTCCTGTGTTGGGATTCTCCTTGTGAGTTCCATGGGTGTAGAAAGAGACGCTCATGAGGAGGTCTCACGAGCGCGCGCGCGCGTGTTTATGTGCGTGTGTGTGTGGCTATCACCCATCTCATGTGTGTGTGTGTGTGTGTGTGTGTGTGTGTGTGCCAATCACCCATCACTTTAATGTGTGTGTGCCAGTCACCCATCTTATGTGTTTGTGCCAGTCATCAATCTTGTGTGTGTGTGTGCCAATCACCCATCTTATGTGAGTGTGCAAATCACCCATCTCGTGTGTGTTCCAATATCCCGGCGCGCGCGCGTGTGTATGTGCCAATCACCCATCTCGTGTGTGTGTGCCAATCACCCATCTCATGTGTGTGTGTCAAAAACCCAACTCATGTATGTGTACCAATAACCCAACTCATGTATGTGTACCAATAACCCAACTCATGTGTGTGTACCAATAACCCAACTCATGTATGTGTACCAATAACCCAACTCATGTATGTGTGCCAATAGCCCAACTTATGTATGTGTGCCAATAACCCAACTCATGTATGTGTGCCAATAACCCAACTCATGTATGTGTGCCAATAACCCAACTCATGTGTGTGTGCCAATAACCCAACTCATGTATGTGTGCCAATTACCCATCTAGTGTGTGTGTGTGTGTGTGTGTGTGTGTGTGTGCCAATCCTCCATCTTGTGTGAGTGTGTGCCAATCATCCATCTCGTGTGTATGCGCCAATCATCCATCTCATGTATGTGTGCTTACACTGACACCTAGCCTGCTAGCCATTGGTTCACAACAACTCTCCTTACATGGGATGTGTTTAAAAAGTGAGTTGCGTGTGCTGTACAGGACGTCGCAATCAACCCCAGCATTGTGTCTGTTTGTGATTTACTAGGTAAGGTTACACTGAGTAGTTTGCCGCTGATTTCTGAACGACCGACCCACTTAATACCGTTAAAAGTCAACACAAGACGTTTTGCTTCCAAATCGTGTGCAGCTAATTGTGAATGCCTGTATGCGGTATTGCGAATCGGACTCGCTACCCCTTCAACACAGACAGTAGCACAGGAGATATACTCTAAAATGGTACTGGAGTATGAGACAACGAGCGAACGCATCTGGTGGCCTCAATACGGCCAGTAGCTGGACCACTCACGATGCTCATTTCGGATAATTTGAAATGGACAGATAGTTGAAGACACACTAACAGATGAAAAAACATACCGTACTTAAGGAAGCTTGCGTTTGGATAATACATGAAAAACACAGATTGGTTTGATGCCTGATTTACTTATATGTATTTAATAGTAACGGTGTCCTTGAATACAATACAATTTCACCTATTGACAACCAGATAACAACTATTAATTAACACCATTTGTCCTCAGATGTGGATACCGAAGGCCGCCAATAACTACATCATCGAAAGTCGCCGTCTGCGGCTTGTCCAGGGACTACACAGCGGTGTTTCCGATGAAGAGATTTGTAGCAACCCCGTTCAGCCAGTTCCAATAGTACAGTGACGTCTGCATAATGACGACTGCGATGAATGGCGCGATGACAACCCTGTACAGCCGGTCCTATATACATGATGACGTCTACGATGGAGAGCTCTTTGCAACCCAGTACAGCATGACCCACGTGAACAATGATGTAAACTGTAAAGAGCTCGTAGCAACCCAGTACACAATGCCCCACCTGCACAGTGACGTCTCCAACCCTACCTGCACAGGGACGTCTACGATGGAGAGCTGTCAATCCTGTACATATCCCACCTGCACAGACAGTGACGTCTACGATGGAGAGCTGTCAATCCAGTACATATCCCACCTGCACAGACAGTGACTCTATGATGGAGAGCTGTCAATCCAGTACATATCCCACTTCCACAGACAGTGACGTCTACGATGGAGAGCTGTCAATCCTGTACATATCCCACCTGCACAGACAATGACGTCTATGATGGAGAGCTGTCAATCCAGTGCATATCCCACCTGCACAGGGACGTGTACGATGGAGAGCTGTCAATCCAGTACATATCCCACCTGCACAGACAGTGACTCTATGATGGAGAGCTGTCAATCCAGTACATATCCCACCTGCAAAGACAGTGACGTCTACGATGGAAAGCTGTCAATCCTGTACATATCCCACCTGCACAGACAATGACGTCTATGATGGAGAGCTGTCAATCCAGTACATATCCCACCTGCACAGACAATGACGTCTATGATGGAGAGCTGTCAATCCAGTGCATATCCCACCTGCACAGACAGTGACGTCTATGATGGAGAGCTGTCAATCCAGTACATATCCCACCTGCACAGACAGTGACTCTATGATGGCGAGCTGTCAATCCAGTAAAGCATGTCCCGCCTGCACAGTGACGTCTACGATGGAGAGCTTTATACCAACCCAGTACAGCCGACCGCACCTGTGCAACGATTTTTGTGAGCAGCCGGATAACAACCTACTACTGCTTGTGCCATTAAGCAATGGAGATGAAGAGGACAGAACTTTAGGCCGATCTGCACAATGGCTGCCATGGAGATCGCATACAACCTCTACCAGATACAGAATAAAGTATATTTTCAAATGGAGAACTGTAAAGAAGTATCAATAAATGAAGAAAGTTCCATCTCCGAGCTGATTTATCCTATTACTTGTAGCCTTGATGTTTCGTAGCAGCCGTGTTCAGTTAATAAACACATAACTTTTATAATTAGCAGTGCCACGTCGTCTGTATTGAACATTGACATATATAGTTCTCACAGACTGACCGGATGTGTGGTGATTTATATAAATATCACCAATATTCTCACTGTATGACCTGATGTGTGGTGATTTATATACACATCACTACTATTATCGGTGTTTGATATGATGTATGGTGATTTATATACATATCACCAATATTCTAACTGTGTGACATGATGTATGGTGATTTATATACATATCACCAATATTCTCACTGTCTGACTTGATGTATGGTGATTTGTATTACATTGGCACCCTGCCGTCTTGACAGACGATTGTTTGGTACATTGTGCTTCAAAAAGGCATAATAACTACAACCCATGGCAGTTGCGAGTGTGCCTGATGAGGACAATTCGCGCTGTACAATGTTCGTCGTCCACAGTGGTTGCATGTGAAAACATATTGCCTCTCCATAGCACAAATCTGGGTTAAATATAGAGACCATGTGTTGCCCATGCAGCATGATCCCTCTCTCGGCCTGCCTAGTTCACCCCAGAGGAATGGTAACACCTCTACATCTGGAACAAGACAAGCTGCAGAAGCTGCCGGATCAGCAAAGCAATGCTCTAACTGTCCGCGTGTCGGAGCTTCGATCCTAGACCAGCTGCCAACCAAAGCTTAGGGCCTGGTCTGCCCTCCCATGACATTTTGTCTTTAGGTTGCATTTCCTCGCACCAGGATAAGGCTTGTACCCTCCCAGTTGCGCTAATTTGTATACATATCACCAATATTCTTACTGTTTGACCTGTTGTGAGGTGATTTATATACATATCACCAATATGCTCACTGTTTGACATGATTTATGGTGATTTGTATTATATGTCACCAATATTCTCTCTGTTGACCTGTGTTTGGGGATTCATATACATATGGTGAATATTCTCTTTTACTTACAACAGTGTACAATATATTACCAATAGTTGACACATTTCAATATTTACCCGTAGTTACAATTAATCACCTTTGTAATATTTATCACGGTATTAATGGTGTGCCTTCATGATATTTATCACGTTAAGCGGTGTGCCTATTGATCTATGAACATGTTACGCTAGCACCATATACCCAATAAATATAAAGGGTCGTATCCTTTATACCTAGTCAGACCGTTATCATTGTAAAATGTCACTGGAAAGCAAACACGGGAATGGCATTAAAGAGAGAATCCTAATTCTCCAGAAACCAATCTCACGGCGGTCGCCTACTTGAAACCATAACCAGCAACTATCAGTCGGTTACTCTCAAGATTCAGTCTTGCTACCTTGGTTTCCTGTTTATTTGTTTTAATGGCTAAACGGGTGCTCTACCCATGTGAATCCATCAGGCCAGTGAAGGGCAGGTGGTCTCTTACCTCACCTGTGATAATGGATACCCATTACCAACAATCATTAGTACAGGCACATGCACGAGGCTGACGACAGATGAAATGTCTGGCAGACAGGGATAATTGTTAGTGGTTGCATTGTCAGAGGAACCTTTTCCAAATTAAATGCAAGTATGATCTCACAGTCCCCGCCCCGTGACTTTGTCAATCTGGTCGCTGATGGATATCGGTTGTCTGACTCCTGGGCATATACAGTAGATATGGGATGCCCTGTTCACTGTCTTGACCGGCAGCAATGTTTATAGGATGCTATAGCCCAGGCTTCCGTTCACGGTATTGGTTTATGGTCTGGGACTGTCTGGAGCCGGGACTTAGGGTACGGCATACTCAAACTCCTTGCCTCGGTCGAGCCTGCAGGCATCACCAGAAAAACAGAGGGATCAATAGATCCAGGACGTGGCATTCACATCTCGAACAATCCTGCAGGCTAGTGAACCGGACTTGGAGGGGAAAGATAGCCGAAACGAGTCAGCTCCTGACTTGATCACCAGCCATCAAGCAATAGCAGTCACTAAGGGAAGTGCTGTCCGTGACGGAAGTCTGGGATATAGTGTCCCCGCTGTTGCAGGTCATGGGCTCAGAAGTCAGCGCCCGACAAAAGCCTTGTTGAAGGACCAAGCCGGGATCCCACCCTTTCCGCGCTGGTGATCTCTGCAGGCATGCTAGACTGCATAACTTAAAGTAGACACAAGTCTTGTTCACCGTTGTTCACAGCCTAAAATGCTATACTTGTGTCCGGCAAATCTTCGTGTTACATTGGAACGTCTTTGGGAAATATAATAAACAGGCTGAAGAATTTACAATGTATTCAATAAAATAAAAATTTACATATTAACATGCTTAGAGATAACGTAACGAGGAGGGCTGGTAAACACACATGTTATGTTGTCGACAAAGAGAACATGAAAACACAGATTGTTTTTTCGCATATCCTTTACAGGACATTGCAGTCAACACCAGCATTTTGTCAGCTGCTGTTGATGTATTGGCAAGTTTTTACGTTCAGTAGTTTGCCTGTGCTTTCTGAACGACCGGCTCACATACCCTCCGTAAGTAATCAATGCGAAACGATCCGCTGCCGAATCTCGCGCAGCTGTGTTTCGTACGAGAGTATACGGGATTACGAACAACGTCCTTATCTTCTTCGCTAGGGAGTCCGGCGAATACACAGATAGAAGTCTTTGATGTTATTTGCTGTTAAACTTAAATTAAGTGGTAAGTTTATATTGCTTGTTGCATTAAATTATACGTAGGGTTATTCTTAACATGTTTATAACGGATGTCTGCTTGTGATAAACAATTCCATTTGACCTAGTCAGACACAAAACATATAATACTCCTCAACCGTCCATCACTAGAAGAGAGTTTGAAAAGACTGGGGGGAGGGGATACATACGCCATGGAGACATAGAAAAGTATCTCACTTATCGTGTAGTTGCTGACGACACCAGTTCTGTGTTGAGCATTCTTCTTTGGCTTCCGGCATGGCGCACTTAGAATGGTTTCATCCCATTTTGACTGTTTTTGCAGTCTGATCAATTTCATTTTTAATTCAAATTTTGTAATGTAAATACGTATGTTGTGAAGATGTATTGTTCTTGATATGTTGACAGAAGTGACATAAAGTGAATTATCACTATATATTCCCTTCACCTGAAGTGGCGTGTAGAAAATGCAACATGCCACTTCATGTGGCGAGAATGTGTTTGCGTTCTTTTTATTGCATGAACCAATTTATGCATGTTTATAGATGTCCTCAGACAAGTAGAGCTTGAATAAACTTATAATATTTGTGACAGCGGGCAAACTGCATGGTAAAAGAGCAAGAGAAGACGGCAGACAGGCCTGTGGAAAGAGAACAAGCTATATAGGGTAAAACCCGGTACAATGAAGTGTATCCTCGTATCTGTTAACTCCCTTTTTCAAATAGCCTTTCCGTCCCAGGACTTTTTAAAAAGTGGTTCTAAACGAAACAGTATGTGAAGTAAAGAGAAGGTAAGTGTCAGGTCAAGGGCAGGGTCAAAGATATGGGGCAATGATAGGGGCCGGGGGGCAAAGTATAAGGTGGGGGATAAGGTGGAGGGTAAGGTGGGGCTAAGATGGGAGGGTAAGGTAAAGTAAATGTGGAGTGGGAGTGGGAGTATGTAAAGGTAAAGTGGGTAGTGGCCAAAAACAAAAGGGTGAGGAACCCGAAAAAACAAAATGATGGTTAGAGGGCCCCATAACCAACCAGAAAAGAGGGAGGGGCCCCTAAAACCCAACAAAAAGTAGAGGGGGGGGGGGGTGAGCTAAACTATGGGTAGAGTGGCGTGGGGACAGGTAAAAGTGGGTAAGGCCCAAAAGAAAATGTTGGTATAGGGCCCCAAAACCCAACCAACAAAACATGAGGAATATGTAAGAGGGGCCTAAAACCAAACAATAGGAGAGAGGGGCCCAAAACCCCCCCAAAAAATGGTAGAGGAGCGCAAAACCAAACAGACACAAAAAGGCGAGTGGGTAAATGGGACCAAATACCAAACACATAAAAGAGGGTAGGGGGTAGAGGGGACCAAAAGCCAAACACAAAAATGTGGGTGGTAGAGGGGACCAAACATCAAACACAAAAAGGAGGTGTTGGGAGGACAGAGGGGACCGAAGGAAATACAGCACAGCATCGAGCAAGAGGTGAAACGCATGGCCCTGCTAAAAAAGAAGAACGCAGAAATCTTACAAACCATTATGTCAGAGAGAGATCTGCTAAAAACTGAAAGGGAACTAATCCAAACCAAACCAGCAGAAACCAGGAAAAAGACAGCAGAGAAGACCCAAGATCAAGCCAAACCAATGACCGATCAGAAACCGCAAGCAAGAACCAGTACCCCAACCACGATGTCCAAGCAACTCTAGGAGAAACCAGCATCCCGCCAGACACCCGAAGAAAACCCAGAGGAGAAATTCGACTCACCTGAAGATAATTGGAACACAGACGAGGAACTCAATCCCATCTTAGCTTTACATAAGAGGAGACAAATATGGAAAGCTGATTTCGAAGTGTCGGAAAGGCAAGATAGACTACGATGCAAGGAGTACGAAAATGACCTCCCCACATGGAACGAAAAATATCGCATGGAAATGTAACTCACCAGAATGAAGAATACCGATGAAAACCGATGAAAATACCAAAAACAAACAAAGGGGGTTTGGGTGGGGGTAGAGGGGACAAAACAAAACAAAGGGGGGAGTAAGGGGACCAAACCAAACAGGGGGGGGGGTAGAGGGGACCAAACCAAACAGGGTACGGGGGTAGAGGGGACAAAAACAAACAAGGGGAGGGGTAGCGGGGACAAAACCAAACAAGGGGGGTAGAGGGGACCAAACCAAACAGGGGGGGGGGTAGAGGGGACCAAACCAAATAGGGAGGGGGGAGGGTAGATTGGACAAAACCAAACAAGGGGAGGGGTAGAGGGGACCAAACCAAACAGAGGGGTATGGTAGAGGGGACAAAACCAAATAGGAGGGGGGGGGGGTAGAGAGGATCAAACCAAACAGGGGGGGGGGGTAGATGTGACCAAACCAAACATGGCGGGGGTAGAGGGGACAAGACCAAACATGGGAGGATGTTAGAGGGGACAAAACCAAAAAGGGGGGGGGGAGGGGTAGAGGTGCAAAACAAACAAGAGGGGGGAGGGGTAAAGGGATACAAACCAAACAAGAGGAGGGTGGTAAAGGGTACCAAACCAAACAAGGGGAGGTAAAAGGGACCGAACCAAACAAGGGGAGGTAAAAGGGACCAAACCAAACAAGGGGAGGTAAAAGGTACCAAACCAAACAAGGGGAGATAAAAGGTACCAAACCAAACAAGGGGATGTAAAAGGGACCAAACCAAACAAGGGGAGGTAAAAGAGACCCAAAATAAACAAAGGGGGCTTGGGTGGGGGTAGAGGGGACAAAACAAAACAAAGGGGGGGGGGGGTAAAGGGATACAAACAAGAGGGGGGAGGGGTAAAAGGATACAAACCAAACAGGGGGGTAGAGGGGACCAAACCAAACAGGGTACGGGGGTAGAGGAGACAAAACCAAACAAGGGGAGGGGTAGTGGGGGCAAAGCCAAACAAGGGAGTAGAGGGGACCAAAACAAACAAGGGAAGGTAAAAGAGACCAAACCAAACAAGGGGAGGAAAAGGCGACCACACCAAAAAAGAGGGGGGGGGGGGGGGGTAAAGGGGACCAAATCACATAAGTGGGGTAGAGGGGACCAAAGCAAACAAGGGTAGGTAAAGGGGACCAAACCAAACAAGGGTAGGTAGAGTGGACCAAACCAAACAAGGGGAGGGGGGAGGGTAAAGGGGACCAAACCAAACAAGGGAAGGTAAAGGGGACCAAACCAAACAAGGGGAGGTTAAGGGGACCAAACCAAACAAGAGGAGGGATAGAAGTGGCCATATCAAATAAAGGGGTGGAGGTGACCAAACCAAACAAGGGGAGGTAAAGGGGACCAAACCAAACGAGGGGAGGTAAAGGGGACCAAACCAAACAAAAGGAGGGGGTAAAGGGGACCAAACCAAACAATGGGAGGTAAAGGGAACCAAACCAAACAAGGGGAGGTTAAGGGGACCAAACCAAACAAGAGGAGGGGGTAGAAGGGGCCATATCAAATAAGAGGGTGGAGGTGACCAAACCAAACAAGGGGTTGGGGGGTAAAGGGGACCAAACCAAACAAGAGGTAGGGCGTAAAGGGGACCAAACCAAACAAGGGGAGGTTAAGGGGACCAAACCAAACAAGGGGAGGTTAAGGGGACCAAACCAAACAAGAGGAGGGGGTAAAGGGGACCGAACCAAACAAGGGGGAGGGCTGAGGGTAGGGGGAGCAAAAGGGGGATGATGAGACCAAAATTAAACAGAGGGGGGTAGAGGTGAGCAAAATTAAACAAAGGCGGGAGAAGACCAAAATTAAACAAAGGGGGGGGGGAGAAGACCAAAATTAAACAAAGGGAGGTAGAGGTGACCAAAATTAAACAAAGGGGGGAGAAGACCAAAATTAAACAAATGAGGGTAGAAGTAACCAACATTAAACAAAGGCGGGAGAAGACCAAAATTAAACAAAGAGGGTTAGAGGTGACCAAAATTAAACAAAGGGGGGAGAAGACCAAAATTAAACGAAGGGAGGTAGAGGTGACCAAAATTAAACAAGGGAGGGAGAAGACAAAAATTAAACAAAGGGGGGTAGAGGTGACCAAAATTAGACAAAGGGGAGTAGAGGTGACCAAAATTAAACAAAGGGGGGAGAAGACCAAAATTAAACAAAGGGGGGTAGAGGTGACCAAAATTAGACAAAGGGGAGTAGAGGTGACCAAAATTAAACAAAGGTGGGTAGAGTTGATCAAAATTAAACAAAGGGGGGTAGAGTTGACCAAAATTAAACAAAGGTGGGTAGAGTTGACCAAAATTAAACAAAGGTGGGTAGAGTTGACCAAAATTAAACAAAGGGGGGAGAAGACCAAAATTAAACAAAGGGGGGTAGAGGTGACCAAAATTAAACAAAGGCGGGAGAAGACCAAAATTAAACAAAGGTGGGTAGAGTTGACCAAAATTAAACAAAGGGGGGGGGGAGAAGACCAAAATTAAACAAAGGGAGGTAGAGGTGACCAAAATTAAACAAAGGGGGGAGAAGACCAAAATTAAACAAATGAGGGTAGAAGTAACCAACATTAAACAAAGGCGGGAGAAGACCAAAATTAAACAAAGAGGGTTAGAGGTGACCAAAATTAAACAAAGGGGGGAGAAGACCAAAATTAAACGAAGGGAGGTAGAGGTGACCAAAATTAAACAAGGGAGGGAGAAGACAAAAATTAAACAAAAAGGTGGAGGGGGGGGGGGCTATACATCACCAAAATTAAACAAACGAGGGGTAGAGGGTACCGAAATTAAACAGAGGAGAGGGTAGAGGGGACCACAACCAAACAGAGGGGTATGTTAGAAGGGACAAAACCAAATAGTAGGGCGGGGGTAGAGAGGATCAAACCAAACAGGGTGGGGGTGTAGATGTGACCAAACCAAACATGGCGGGGGTAGAGGGGACAAGACCAAACATGGGAAGATTTTAGAGGCGTCAAAACCAAAACAGGAGGAGGGGGGTAGAGGTGCAAAACAAACAAGAGGGGGGAGGGGTAAAGGGATACAAACCAAACAAGAGGAGGGTGGTAAAAGGTACCAAACCAAACAAGGGGAGATAAAAGGTACCAAACCAAACAAGGGGATGTACAAGGAACCAAACCAAACAAGGAGGTAAAAGAGACCAAAAAAAAAACAAAGGGGGTTTGGGTGGGGGTAGAGGGGACAAAACAAAACAAAGGGGGGGGGGAGTAAGGTGACCAAACCAAAAAGGGGGGGGGGTAGAGGGACCAAACCAAACAGGGTACGGGGGTAGATGAGACAAAACCAAACAAGGGGAGGCGTAGCGGGGACAAAACCAAACAAGGGGGTAGAGGGGACCAAACCAAACAGGGGGGGGGGTGGTAGAGTGAACAAAACCAAACAAGGGGAGGGGTAGAGGGGACCAAACCAAACAGAGGGGTATGGTAGAGGGGACAAAACCAAATAGGAGAGGGGGGGGTAGAGAGGATCAAACCAAACAGGGGGGGGGGGGTAGATGTGACCAAACCAAACATGGCGGGGGTAGAGGGGACAAGACCAAACATGGGAAGATGTTAGAGGGGACAAAACCAAACAGGAGGGTGGGGGTAGAGGTGCAAAACAAACAAGAGGGGGGAGGGGTAAAGGGATACAAACCAAACAAGAGGAGGGTGGTAAAGGGGACCAAACCAAACAAGGGGAGGTAAAGGGAACCACAACAAACGGGATGTAAATGGGACCATACCAAACAAGAGGAGGGGTGTAAAGGGGACCATATCAAATAAGGGGATAGAGAGTACCAAACCAAACAAGGGGAGGTAAAAGGGACCGAAAAAAACAAGGGAGGTAAAAGGGACCAAACCAAACAAGGGGAGATAAAAGGTACCAAACTAAACAAGGGGATGTAAAAGGGACCAAACCAAACAAGGGAAGGTAAAAGAGACCAAACCAAACAATGGGAGGAAAAGGCGACCACACGAAACAGGGGGGGGGGGTAAAGGGGACCACACCAAACAAGAGGGGGGGGGGGTAAAGGGGACCAAATCAAATAAGGGGGGGGGTAGAGGGGACCAAAGCAAACAAGGGTAGGTAAAGGGGACCAAACCAAACAAGGGTAGGTAGAGTGGACCAAACCAAACGAGGGGGGGGGGTAAAGGGGACCAAACCAAACAAGGGAAGGTAAAGGGGACCAAACCAAACAAGGGGAGGTTAAGGGGACCAAACCAAACAAGAGGAGGGGTAGAAGGGGCCATATCAAATAAGGGGGTGGAGGTGACCAAACCAAACAAGGGGAGGTAAAGGGGACCAAACCAAACAAGGGGAGGTAAAGGGGACCAAACCAAACAAAAGGAGGTGGTAAAGGAGACCAAACCAAACAATGAGAGGTAAAGGGGACCAAACCAAACAAGGGGAGGTTTAAGGGGACCAAATCAAACAAGAGGAGGGGGTAGGAGGGGCCATATCAAATAAGAGGGTGGAGGTGACCAAACAAAACAAGGGGTTGGGGGGTAAAGGGGACCAAACCAAACAAGAGGTAGGGCGTAAAGGGGACCAAACCAAACAAGGGGAGGTTAAGGGGACCAAACCAAACAAGGGGAGGTTAAGGGGACCAAACCAAACAAGAGGAGGTGGTAAAGAGGACCGAACCAAACAAGGGGGAGGGCTGAGGGTAGAGGGGAGCAAAAGGGGGATGAGGGGACCAAAATTAAACAGAGGGGGGTAGAGGTGACCAAAATTAAACAAAGGGGGGAGAAGACCAAAATTAAACAAAGGGGAGTAGAGGTGACCAAAATTAAACAAAGGCGGGAGAAGACCAAAATTAAACAAAGGGGGGTAGAGGTGACCAAAATTAAACAAAGGGGGGAGAAGACCAAAATTAAACAAAGGGAGGTAGAGGTGACCAAAATTAAACAAAGGGGGGAGAAGACCAAAATTAAACAAATGGGGGTAGAAGTGACCAAAATTAAACAAAGGCGGGAGAAGACCAAAATTAAACAAAGAGGGGTAGAGGTGACCAAAATTAAACAAAGGGGGGAGAAGACCAAAATTAAATGAAGGGGGGTAGAGGTGACCAAAATTAAACAAGGGAGGTAGAAGACCAAAATTAAACCAAAAGGTGGAGGGGGGAGAGGCTATACATCACCAAAATTAAACAAACGAGGGGTAGAGGGTACCGAAATTAAACAGAGGAGAGGGTAGAGGGGACCACAACCAAACAGGAGGGTGGGGGTAGATGTGCCAAACAAACAAGAGGATGGAGGGGTAAAGGGATACAAACCAAACAAGAGGAGGGTGGTAAAGTGGACCAAACCAAACAATGGGAGGTAAAGGGGACCACACCAAACGGGATGTAAATGGGACCATACTAAACAAGAGGAGGGGTGTAAAGGGGACCATATCAAATAAGGGGATAGAGAGTACCAAACCAAACAAGGGGAGGTAAAAGGGACCGAACCAAAGAAGGGAGGTAAAAGGGACCAAACCAAACAAGGGGAGATAAAAGGTACCAAACCAAACAAGGGGATGTAAAAGGGACCAAACCAAACAAGGGAAGGTAAAAGAGACCAAACCAAACAAGGGGAGGAAAAGGCGACCACACCAAACAAGGCGGGGGGGGGGGGGTAAAGGGGACCACACCAAACAAAAGGGGGGGGGTGGGATAAAGGGGACCAAATCAAATAAGGGGGTAGAGGGGACCACAGCAAACAAGGGTAGGTAAAGGGGACCAAACCAAACAAGGGTAGGTAGAGTCGACCAAACCAAACAAGGGGGGGGGGGGGTAAAGGGGACCAAACCAAACAAGGGAAGGTACAGGGGACCAAACCAAACAAGGGGAGTTTAAGGGGACCAAACCAAAAAAGAGGAGGGGTAGAAGGGGCCATATCAAATAAGGGGGTGGAGGTGACCAAACCAAACAAGGGGAGGTAAAGGGGACCAAACCAAACAAGGGGAGGTAAAGGGGACCAAACCAAACAAAAGGAGGGGGTTAAGGGGACCAAACCAAACAAGAGGAGGGTGTAGAAGGGCCATATCAAATAAGGGGGTGGAGGTGACCAAACCAAACAAGGGGTTGGGGGGTAAAGGGGACCAAACCAAACAAGAGGTAGGGCGTAAAGGGGACCAAACCAAACAAGGGGAGGTTAAGGGGACCAAACCAAACAAGGGGAGGTTAAGGGGACCAAACCAAACAAGAGGAGGGGGTAAAGGGGTCCGAACCAAACAAGGGGAGGGCTGAGGGTAGGGGGAGCAAAAGGGGGATGAGGGGACCAAAATTAAACAGAGGGGGGTAGAGGTGACCAAAATTAAACAAAGGTGGGAGAAGACCAAAATTAAACAAAGGGGGGTAGAGGTGACCAAAATTAAACAAAAGGGGGAGAAGACCAAAATTAAACAAAGGGAGGTAGAGGTGACCAAAATTAAACAAAGGGGGGAGAAGACCAAAATTAAACAAATGGGGGTAGAAGTGACCAAAATTAAACAAAGGCGGGAGAAGACCAAAATTAAACAAAGAGAGGTAGAGGTGACCAAAATTAAACAAAGGGGGGAGAAGACCAAAATTAAACGAAGGGGGGTAGAGGTGACCAAAATTAAACAAGGGCGGGAGAAGACCAAAATTAAACAAAAAGGTGGAGGGGGGGGGGGGCTATACATCACCAAAATTAAACAAACGAGGGGTAGAGGGGACCGAAATTAAACAGAGGAGAGGATAGAGGGGACCAAAACCAATATTAACGCGGGTAGAGGGGCCAAAACCAAATAAAGAGGGGTAGAGGGGGCCAAAACAAAATAAGGAGGGAGGGTGGTAGAGGGGACAAAAACCAAATAAAGTGGGGTAGAGGGAACCAAAACAAAACAAGGGGGTGAAGGGGTTGGTAGATGGACCAAAAGTGCGGCGTTGGATAGATAGAGGTACACACATTAAATTTTTAACAGCAATCATCTTTCCCATTGCAACATACTGCCTTGAGACCTAGACACTTACTAACCAATCTGAACAGCGCAAAATGCCTTAGGATGTAAGTGTTACAGACGGGTTCTATGAATGTCTTGGATACAGAAAAGAACAAATTTATCCATACGACAAGATCTGAATACTGAAGAAAGATGGCTACTAAAGACGATAAAACAAAAAAAAATGTAAATATTTTGGTCACTTGAAACGTAATGATAGTTCGGCGAGAACAATAGTTGGGGGGTGGAGGGGAGTATATGCCGGGGAAGAGAGGAAGAGGGAGGCCAAAGAGAAGACGGGTGAATTATCTAGCAGATGATCTCCACATGAATGTATCCGACGTGGGACATCTTGCTTATGACCGAGAAGTTTTCGGGAAGGTTGTTACGGGAAAGAGGTTCTACAAAAGACATGCTACTGAATAAATGAATGAGAGGCCCCAAAAAGTGGGTAAATGCCCCCCAAAAATGGGTAGATGCCCGAAAACAGTGGGTAGAGTCCCCCCTCCCCCCCCCCCCCCCCCCAAAAAAAAAGTTGGGTAGAGGCCCAAAACATGTAGGTAGATGCCCAAAATAGAAATGGATAGAGGCCCCCAAAAAACAGTGGTTGAAGCCCCCCAAAAAAACATAGTGGGTTGAGGTCAATATAAATAAAAGTGGGTAGAGACACCCCAAAAAGTGGGTAAAGGCCAAATAAAAAAGTGGGTAAAAGCCCTCCCTCTCTCAATAAAAAGGTGAGTAAAGGCCACACAAAAAAAGTGGATAAAGGTAACAGGTTTGTTTTTAAAATCACTCCTTGTAGGTATACAGTGCTATTTATATTTTCATAGAACAATCGGCACTGGGTGTGTGATGTAATCAATGGCACGCCTTCAGCCTTTACTTACAGGAACGTTTCAGGCTATACAATCTACCTGGATGGGGATTTGAGCACATAACCGTGACCCCGGCAGACAGGTGTGATATCGTGTGTAGAATAACTAGTAGATACGTGATGCTTTCCCTGGTATTGAATCAGTTAACAGATAACGTTATCATCAACATCTTCCACTTTTGCCGTCAAGCGTCGTGGGAGGAATAGTTGGCCTCCAGTGCTTGATGGGTGGCACCGGATATTGTCATTCCGTGTGGTTGTACAATGTCTTTGTTGTCATCTACCCATTGTTTTTCTCGGGCGTCCTCTTGCTTTCATAGCAGATCTTCTTTGATGAATGGCCAGTGTTGGTAGTTCATGGTGGTGCATTCCAACAAGATGACAAAACCATCTGATCTTGTGCCTTTTAAAGTATGTGGCACACAGTTTCTACCCATTATAACATCATTTCTTACCCAGTCTTCGATCGTTAAGTAGGCAGTCTTCTTAAGTATTTCAACTAGCAGGTGTTTGATTTTGCGTAAGTTAAAACAAAAATTAAAAAGTTAGTGATGAAAATACGCATAATGAGGTTTTCACATCTATTTTACACGATGTTTAAACTGTCCCCATAATTATGATTTAATTTTTATTTTGCAGTATGTGCTTTTTTCCTGTAGTAACATACCGATGTAAGTCACGGATCATTTAGCTAAAAAGAAGACGTTTTTGTTCTTAAATGTTACAGAAAGAATAATAGAATGTTGTGTAACAAGAAGACGATATCTATTGCATTCTACAAGATTTAAACATAAAGGAAAACTGGCTTCTAAACGGCATAATGTCTAGCAAATGTCTCGCAAACAAACATCATTATCAGCACCATCACCCTCATGTGTCATGCCGATAAGCGTGGGTGGTCATGTTTCGCCATCTCACACGATCACCAGAGTCGTGGATCAGCTCAGTGTTCTTGTCTCGACCATGGCATGTAGCCATTCCATCTAGATGATTTCTTCCGGTTTCCGGCTTCGAGAGGACGTGTTTTCACATATTCTCCCGATTTTTGAATATTTTAACAAGTTTAATCAATTCAATCGCGATGCTGTGTATATCATTGTGTTCGTTCTAAACTGGATGTACATACTACTCAACAGTTCAAGTCTATGTGACTGTTTATTTAATTAAATGAGAGGTTCTTTATTTTATGTGGCCGTAAGAGCACCAATTTATAAATGTTACCAATTATCGATTCACGACAACGTGAGAATTTGCCATGCGTGACTAACAAGTGATAAACACCACGCACTTTCTACAGATATGCCTGCGCGTATATTTACTCCATCATTGTGTTCGTTTTAAAGCTGGATTTACATACAACTCAAAATGTCAAGTTTATGTGAATGTGTATTTAGTTAAATGAGGATTTCTTTGTGATTCGTGACGGTAAGATCACCCATTTTGAATTTTACCAATTATCGATTCACGATAACGTGAGAATTAACCATGCATGGCTAGCAAGTTAAACGTCACGCACGACCTACAGAAAAGCCTGCAATATTATTTTATTCCTTGCCTTATCGAGCAGCCTATATTGCCAAAATGTCCTCCAACTTGCAATCATAAACTGTGTCCAAGCGGCACAATGTAAACAAAAACAAGACGGGACAAATTTTGACGAGCACGCCAGCTCAGCGAATGAATCGATCATCTTCATCGCGAACCTCAATCGTGTTGTCTAGTGAACAATCAGACACTGAATTCCAGCTGGACAGACAACAGAATTCACCACCTCAATCTGATGAAACCAGCACATCACATTCAAGCACTATTTCTTCGGCCGAACCACAGAGCCACAATGATTGTCGTGAACTAATTCAGGCTTTGGAGATGAGGTTAAAAGATTTTATTACCAGCAACACCACTAATATTGTTGCTGTGCTTAAAAACGAAAACCTTCTTCTTCGAGAAGAAATCCGCCTACTTAAACAAGAGAAGGAAACTTTCAAAGCATCCATACATGCTTTGAAACTAAAAAGTGCACAGTCATTTAATAAAAGTGCACAGACAGAAGATATCCTTGGTGTTGTAGATGCGTGTGTTACCAGTGAATGTTCGTCGCATAATGACATACAGCCAGTTTCTACAATCAACAAAACTACTAAACCTGTAGAACGCACACCATCCATCTACCCCATTGATGTGCATATCAGCAACAGGTTCCAGGCCTTAAGGGTAGACTCTCCAGCAGCAGACCAGGAATCAAAAAGTTCAATTGCTACCACTACTGGGCATCAACAACCAACGCAAGCAAGCTATAATAAACAAGAACACAAGAAAGACCACAGTGGTCAGTGGCAACAACAGCCCAAGCGGACACGCCATCAGCGTGAAATAACAATAGATGACAGTACAACTCATGTTATCATTGGAGACTCCCTGCTGAAGGGAATCTATCGTGATCGCATGTCATCTTCTGACAGCGAGTCAACTTCAATCTTCCCTCTACCAGGCGCTGACATTGATAGGCTTACCGCTACACTGCGAAAATTCCAAGTGAATGAGAGAATTAAAAAAGCGACAGTCCATATTGGTGTCAATGACATAATGGATAATAACATCATAAGCACCTCACAACTATCTACGCTGGAGGTACTGTTACGCAATAAATTTCCTAACTCATCTATGTTCATTTCATCCATCAATCCACCATGTTATGGATTCCAGCGTCGGACTGCCGATGCTGCCAATCTAACTTTGTATAAATTTTGCAAAGAAAAAATGCCATTAGTTTCATTAATAACACCCCGTACTTTACTTCGTCGTCTGGGGCTCCTAAGAAAAAACTATACAGGGATCAAATACATTGTTCCAAGCTAGGAAGTAGTATACAAGCGAAGACCATAAAATATCCCGAACGTGCACAACAACCAGCACCAATTACAGGAGTAAACCGAACTTCACCCCCGGCGACAGCCATCTCTAAGTGTTCAGAAAACGCTCCTTCTCTTCCTGCACCACCATTGCCTATACCCCAGGAATACAATGCCGTGGATAGCAACCCATGCTCCAATCCAAGTGTTGCTACCAATGATGTTTTGTTTCCTCCCTTGCCCATAAAGCAGCCTCCCCCTATTATGTCAAAGGGAACACCGTTAAACAATGTTGCTGTGCCCCCGACGTATGCTTCTAATGTAGGCACTTCCAGTAACTCTCACAGCAGTGGTCCCTCGTTGGATGGTAATCTACACTCCTATCAGTGGAACCGCCAACTTCAACAGCTAATGCAATATAATCCAGTAACCCTGCATCAAGCTTTCATGATGTCACTCCAGCACAGACATTTTCTTACCCCATCTAATAGTCTTAACTACTACTAAATAAAGTTTCAAAAACTCTGAAATTTTCTACCGCAAGCGACATCATCCTTTCATCGTGCAATGTTCGCCAATCACGATCAGTGGCTTCACAAAGATGGCCTACGTATAGGCCATTTCAACATCTATCACTTGCTCAATAAATTACCTGAGCTTTCGGTAATACTGTGCAAACAATTCCATGTGTTTGGAATCACAGAAAGTCGTCTCAACGACAAAATAACCGACTCTGAAATCACTCTTATGGGTTTTAAAGTAATTCGAAGAGAAGCAAATCAAAAATTAGAGACAGGTAGTGCTGTATACATTTCCAATTCTCTCAACTGTTCCCGTAGAAGTGATCTCGAGTCAGTAGAGATAGAATGTGTTTGGTTAGAGGTGAAGCCAGCCAGTCAGCAACCGTTTCTAATTGGATACCTATATCGGAATCCTTGTGCTGGGTACAGTTGGTATGAGTGTTTCACTACAATGATGGATAGAGTGTTTACAGAAGGTAGAGAAGTCATGATATTAGGTGACTTTAACATAGATATTACTAAATTCAACCAGACATGGGGCGATATCATTCTATCTTACGATTTCAAACAACTAATAAACCGTCCCACAAGAGTTACAGGCACCTCCTCAACTATAATTGATCATATATATGTTACTTGTCCAGTTAATATTATCGAATGTTCTGTTCTTGTTAGTGCAGTTAGTGACCATTACCCAATATGTTGTACGTGGTAGAAAACTGGGTTCAAATCTCCTAAAAATAAACATTTAATCATCAAATTTAGAAATCTAAAAGCCCTCAACCAAAGTTTATTTTTAGACGACTTAAAAAATGCAGCCCTTGAACATGTTTACCAACTTCCTGATCCGGTTGATGCACTAGCTTACTGGACAAAGACAGTCTACAATGTGTTTGACAAACATGTGCCAGTTAAAGAAGTTCGCGTGAAGAATCAACATAAATCTCCATGGGTGACTCGTGAAGTTCTCGAAATCATGAGAGAACGAGATACAGCGCACAAAAATAAAGATTTTATCAATTACCGCAGACTAAGAAATAAAGTTAAATATGAAATTCGTAGGATAAAGAAAGGTCATTTCAAACATTTGATTGTAGATAAATCAAATAACACAAATATATGGAAGGCTATTAACTCGCTAACCAACAAGAAACACTCTTCAGAGTCAGCAATACCGAGCACTATAATATGCGAGGATTTCAGTTGCTTCTTTCAATCAGAAATAGTTAGTTAGTTAGTTAGTCGACAGATCATCCTCATTGCACATCGAACCATTCAGTCCATAAGTGCTCGGATCCCCTCCTCAGCAAATCCCGCAACGTGTAGCGGCTAACGACACTAGTTCTGTGTTGGTTTATCAATCTTCTTTGGCTTCCTGCGTAGTGTTCTTGTTTGGCCACCCCTCTTTTAATTTGCTGCTCTCGCAGTCTGGCCATTGTTGTAGATTCACAGTCATCACTTGGTTCTCGCAAAAGTCTTACTTCTCGTAGAGCATTCAGAATGTCGGCCTGGTCCATGGTGGGTCCGTCCTCCACAGTAGCCTCACCTGCGAACTTGTCAGCCCGCTCATTTCCTTGTACTCCCGCATGCCTTGGCACGAAGATGAAACTAATCTTTGCCAGTCGAGACCGCTCCAGAGGCAGCAACCATTCTCTTCGGATCGACCCCTCCTCTATCCTCTTGATCATGTTCATTGAGTCGCTAAGGAAACAAGCCCTTGTGAATGTCTGTGTCTCGAGCCATGTTATTGCTTTACTTACTGCCATGACTTCCATGGTCAGGCTACTTGTGGTTTCAGTGAAAGCACCAGAGTCCTCCTTCACAATTCTCCCTCCGGCCCGAGCTGTAGAGGCTCATGAGCTTCTCAAATGTCGGACGACCGACCCATCTGTGTAGATGACCGCGTCACCGTCTAGCGAATTCTCGAAAATCAACGCTTGTACTTCAGCCTCAACAGCAGCCGGATTTTCTTGTCTGCATTTTCTATCTAGTTGGATGCAAACTGAAAAGGATGTGCAGAAGTCTGTTGGCACTTGCACCCACTCCTCGCCAGGTTCTAAGTCCTCAAGTGAACACACCTGTTGAAGAATGTCTTCGGCTTGACCCATCCACGACCGTCCTCTTTTTAACCTGCTGCCCTTCACCTTCCTAATTTCACTATGCAGTGGATGTTGTGTGTTTGCGTTAATTCTGAGGTAGGCGCGTGCCCTGCAACCTTGTATTCTCTCTTCAATGGTTGGAAAATCAAGAAGGTAGCGCATCGCCCTGCAAGCTGTATCTCTTGTACATCCAAGAATAATGCGCATAGCTTCATTCTGTATCCTTTCCATCCTTTCTATCTGCTTATGGCTGAGAGTCAGGATTGCCATTGCATACTCCAAAACAGACATGACCAGCCCCTCGTACAGAAGACATAGATGGCGCTGCTCACAGTTTGCTGCCGCCATCACCCGCATCGCAGCCAAACCCCGCTTGGCCTTTGTTATCACCTGGTCTATGTGCACATTATAAGCAAGGCTTCGATCAAACCGTATCCCCAGGTAATTCATTGCCTGCGTTCTTTCCACCGCCTCTGAACACAGCATTACAGTTGGTGTTGGAGTGTTGACAATATGATTATTCAACGAGAACCAAGTCACTGTTGCCTTTGTTGGGTTGACCATTGCCCCAGCTTCATCACACCAAGTACTTATGCGATTGAGTTCGGTTTGTAGTTCCACAGCAACCTCCTCTCTATCCTTCCCCTGACGATACACTAAAACATCATCGGCATATGACAATGTCCTGCCAGGTCCAGTGATCTGCTCACTGGTGATTCTCACTGTGTAGGCGTTGAACAGTACCGGAGATAATGGTGATCCCTGTGGCAGGCCAGGATATATTGTTGTTGGTTCCGAAGTCCAACTGCCACATCTAAAAACTACTTTCCGTTGGAAGAGGGCTGCAGCGATCCAACTAAGGAGGAATGGACTTACGTTTAGTTCGAGAAGCTGAAACATTAAAAAATTAAGTGGTATTCTGTTGTATGCGTCCTCAAGATCAATCGCTGCAGCAACGGTTTCAGTGCCTGCGTGGAAACCTTCATAGACATCCTGGGCAAAGACTGCTGCATTGGTCCAGGTTTCTCTTTTTGGACGGTACCCCCCCCCCCCCCCCCCCCCCATGGTAGGTGGGAAAACACCTTGCCTCTCTAGTTGGCTTGATATTTTCCTGGCAATTACCTTCTCCAGCAGCTTGCCTATTGTATTCTGCATGGTTATATTTCAATATCCCTGAATTTTTGTGTGGTCTTTGTCAGGCTTCGGCAAGGGAATCAGGTAGCTGTGTAACCATTCCTCCTTGATGCTAGCAATCCCTATACTGTTGTTGTACATGTCTGCTAGTTTCTCTAGCTCATTGTCGGTACACCTATTTATGTCGTCGTATCTTATGCCATCAGGACCTGGAGCACTGTTTTTTGATCGTCGAAGCACAGCCTTGATTTCTTTCACTGTCACTGTGTCTTCATCCGAAGTGTTCTGGGCCTTGCATCTGTCTGAGGTGACCTCCTTGGCCAGATGTCGGCCTCCCATGTCTGTCTGGTTGCTCTGCTCAAGGAAGCTTTCAAAGAGGGCTTTGCCCTTGTCCTCGTCAGTCCTCTGCCAGATGAGGTCAGCACCTTGGAATTCAGAAATGCTCTTATTCTTGACTACACCACTCATGCTTTTATGTAGTCGCCATAACAATTTCAGTGACTTGTCTGTACTTACTCTTTGACACACCTCTGCCCATTTTTCGCTTTTAACAACCTTGACCAGTTTTTTTAAATAGCTTACTTTTGTGTGCATCTCTCTTTCTAAGTGCAAGCAGGGACTAGGATGACCAGCTCTGTTCTTCTTGGCATTTTGCCATCTCCTTACAGCACTACGCTTATCCACCCAAGCCTTCTCCACCTCGAAACTCCACCATGGTGGCTGCTTCCAGCTTCTTTTCCTGCCCTGAAACGTTCTGCGCTTGTCACGTCTTATTTTACTCACCACATCTTGCCCTGTACTGTCTTACTGGAACGTCTTTACCTTTAGCTTGTGCTGCCTGGTTCTGCCTTTCTCCACCAGTATGCTGCAAGGGTGGTGGTCGCTGCCATGGTGTCCCAGGATACCCCATCTGCACACTGTAGTGAGTGAAGGTGAAACTAGCGCCAGATCAATAGCACTGTCCTCATCGCCCGGACGGCTTGCTGTCCTGGTGACACCGCCACTGTTGTTACAAACCAGGTCGATAGTTTCCAGTGCAGTCTCGAGCTCCTCCCCCTGTGCATTGGAGGAAGTGTTTCCCCATGATCTGCCTTTAGCGTTGAAGTCACCACAGAAAATAACATTTCTCTCGTGGCCTAATATGCCACTTAAGCACTGCCACTTCTGGGCGTCCACACTGGCATTTCGGGCATAACCATTAACCAACACGAATGGTATACTGGAATGAACTCTCAACGCCTGTATTTGTATATCGTCACTGTCCCAACTGGACATGTCTAGCTCTGACGCCACCATGCTGTCGCGAACGAGAATCGCCATTCCCAGATGTCGTCTTTTGTAGAAACATTTGAAGCCGGCAATTTGGAGTAGCTGATCGCCCAGTCTCGTCTCCTGGAGTGCTACAATGTCGTTCCTGTAAACTAGGGTTTCTAAAATAGGGCCCCGTTGTTTTACACTGGCACAGTTCCAATATAGAATACGGATATTCCTGAGTCCTAGACGGTGACACTTGAGTCTAAACCGCCTCAAACCACCACGCTTACCTTGCTTCTTTCTCCCTGCGAGGCTACCACGCCGCTTCGGTATGTTGACTGCTGACCGCTCGAAGAACACACGTTGTCCCGCCATGTTGAAAAAACGTAAACACAGACTGAGAAAACCACACACGCTGCTGAAAATTCACTCAAGGATGGCTTCGCTCGATGCACGAACTCCGTAGCACCCGCGCAGATCTTGAGTAGAAAAATCAGAAATCAGAAATAGAGAATCTAAAGTCCTCAATACCAGACTCAGCTTGTAATTTAAGCTCACTGTCATCATTCTTTGAAGAGAAATGCTCTAGAAATATTCCCCCTGAGATTCCCTTCATGTCTGTTGCAGAAGTGTATAAATATCTCTCAAAGCTCAAAGCAACAAATTCAGAAGGCCTTGATGGTATCAGTAATAAAATTCTTCGCTGTGCTGCACCAATTATTAGTGAGTCCTTGACGTTCATATATAATCAGTGCCTGTCCAAAAACTACTTTCCATCAGAATTTAAAATTGCTAAAGTTTATCCTCTACTTAAAAATGGCTCAACTGATAATAGCGTCTTGGGTAATTATAGACCTATTTCCTTACTATCTTCGCTATCAAAAACCATTAGAAAAACACATACATAAAATAACATTACACCATTTAATTAACAACGATCTAATAATTGACAGTCAATCTGGGTTTTGACCTAAATACTCTTGCCAAAGTGCCCTAACAAAAAAAAACAAAAAAAAACTACAGACCCTAGCCATAACTGGGGCACCGCTCGATCTCCACGTGGACACGTTACCTATAGTTAATGTAAATGAACACAAAACATTAGTCTTTTAATTGACAGACATCTAAACTGGAGCTCTCATGTTCACGTCCTCACCAAGAGAATATCACAAAAAGTTTACCAACTTACTCAAATTCAGCACTTCTTGGATGAAAGCACACGAAAAATATTCTATGCATGCTATATCCAATCACCTCTCGACTATTGTTCCACAGTCTGGGATGGGTGCCCTAAATCTAATATGAAACGACTGTGTTCGCTTCAAAACCGCACTATACGTCTAGTTTCTGGCATAAACAACTTTGAAAGCAATAACTTATATAGACATCTAAGACTTCTACCACTTCAAAAGCGATTCTTTTTTAACAAAGCCAAATTAGTGAATAAAATTATATCTGAAAATACCCCAGAGTATCTTCTACCGTTAATTCAATCTAATGCAATGAACAGCAAGCGCTTAAATTTATTACAGCTTCCTAAGCCTAGATTGGACTTATAAAAAACATGTCTCGCGTATTCTGGTGCTCACTTGTGGAATAAACTTCCACCAGATCTGAAAACGCCAATGAGTCCCTACACATTCAACCGAAAACTCTTTCAATACTTACTTCATACCGACTATATGCCTCCATAAGTCATCTACTGGTATCATTTTTTCACTATCATTTTACACTGTGTGAGTGAGAGAGTGGGTGAGAGAGTGGGTGAGAGAGTGAATGAGAAAGAGTGTGAGTGAGAGAGTGAGTGAGCGAGTGAGTATGAGACAGAGGAAGTGAGAGAGTGTGTATGCGCGTGTGCCTGCAAGGGTGAAAGAGTAAGTGAATGTCTGTGTACACGTATGTGTGAGAGATTGAGTGAGAGAATGAGTTAGTGTGAGAGAGATGTTGTGTTGTGTGTATACCTGTCTGTGTGAGAAAGTGAGTGAGTGAGTGTGAGTTAGAGAGCCTCCGGGTGAGTGAGTGAGTAAGGGAGAGTGAGCTAGTGAGTGAGGGGGAGAATTTGTGAGTATGTGTGTATGAGCGTGTGTGAGTGAGTGTGAGAGCGAGTGAGTGTGCAAGAGAGAGACAGTGGGTGAGTGAGAGAGTGCATGAGAAGTTAATGAGTGAGAGAGAGAGAGAGAGTGGGTGAGCGTGTGTGTGTACTTGTCTGTGCGAGTAATAGAGTGAGTTAGTGGGGTTTAGATAGTAAATGAGTGAGTGAGAGGGTGAGATTATGTGAGGCAGCGTGTATGTGTGAGTAAGTGCGTGGGTGGATGGGTTGGTGTGTACGTGTGTCCATATGTGTGTATGTGTATATATATACACATCTATGTTCGTGTATGTATGTGCATGTTTGTGTGTATGTGTGCATGCATGCAGTGTATGCGAGGGACTGTGTATTTGTGTGTGTGTGTGTGTGTGTGTGTGTGTGTGTGTGTGTAAGTATTTTGAGTGTGTGTAAGTGTGTATTGACTAATTTTTAAGTTACAAAATGTATACGAACAATCTTTCTCCATTTTCTTTACAATTTTGCGACAATGCTCACGACAATCGTCACTGTATGTGTGTGTAAAGTGTGGGAGTGTGATCATAATAGTTGGTTGGGGAATGTGTGTGTGGGTGGATTCGTGATGTGTGTGGGTGGGTTCAGGATGTGTGCGTGGGTGGGGTGGGATTGTGTGGGTGGGGTGATTTGTGTGTGGGTACGTGCGGGATGTATGGGTTGGCGGGGAGATGTGTGTGTGTGGGTGGGGATGTGTGTTTGGCTAGGTGGCTGTGGGTGAGTGGGTGGAGGAGGATATGTGGGTGGATGATTGATGGTGGGTTATGGTATGGGTGGGGGATATATATGTGGGTGGATAGATGTGGGTGTGGGGATATGTGGTGGGTGGGAGATGTGTGCAGGTGGGGGCGGTTGTGGGTTTGGGGATGTGTGTGTGGGTGAGGGATGTGTATGGGTTAGGGATGTTTGGGTGGATGGGTGGGGAGTGTGTGTGTGGGTGAGAGATGTGTGGGTGAATGTGTGTGGGGGAAGTGCGTGATGGGTGTGGGTGATGGATTTGGGGATGTGTGTGTGGGTGGGGGATTTGTCTGGCTGGGTGGGGGTGTGTGTGGCTGGATGGAAGATGTATGTGTGGGTAGTGAGGGTGATTGTAGTTTAGGGATGTGTGGATGGGTAGGAGGTGTGTGAGAAGATGTGTGTGTGGGTGAGGGATGTGTCTTTGGGATGTGTGTGAGTGTGGTGTTGTATGGGAGGGGAGCTGGGAGTGGATACAAGATCTGTGGGTGTGGGTGGGTGGAGGTGTGGTTGGGTGTGCGGGTCGGTGAAGGATGTGTGTGAGGGTGGGGGATGTGTGTTTACATGGGTGGTTGGTGTGTGTGAGTGTGGGTGGGTAGATAGGAGATGTATGTGTTGATGAGTGGGTGAGGGATGTGTGGATGTTAGTGGTTGAGGGATAAGTATGTGTGTCTAGGAATGTGTGAGGGGATGAGTGTATGGGTCGGGGATGTGTGTGTGTGGGTTTTGCGTGGATGGGAGGTGTGTGTTTGCGAATGTGGGATGTGTTGTGGGTGGGATGTATGTGAGGGATGTGTGTATGGGTGGGGAGATTGTGTGTGGGTGGGGATGTGTGTGTGTGTGTGTGTGTGTGTGTGTATGGGTAGGGATGTGTGGTTAAGGGATGTGTGGCTGGGGGATGGGTGAGTGGAGGATGTGTGGTTGGGTAGAGGATGTGTAGGTGGGTGATTGTATATGAGTATGGGTGTATGGTTAAGGGATGTTTGGTTGGGGGATGGGTGGGTAGAGGATGTGTGGGTGGGTAGAGGATATGAGGGTGGGTGAGTGCGTGTAGGTTAGGAGATGGTGGGGGATGTTTGTAGGGGTGGGTTCGGGATCTGTGAGTGGGCTGGGTGAGATGGGAGATTATGTGGGTGGGTTCGGAATTTGTGTGTGGGTAGGTGCGGGATATGTGAGTTGGCGTTCAGATGTGTGTGTGCGTGGGGATTTGTGGCTGAGGAATGTGTGTTTGGCTGGGTGGTTGTAGGTGTGTGGGTGGAGGAGGATATGTGGGTGAGTGATTGTTGGTGGGTAATGGGACGGGTAGAGGATATGTGAGTGGGTGGGGAGATGTGTGTAGGTGGGTGGGTGTGTTTGGGTGGGGGATGTATGTGTGCTTGGGGTGTGGGTGGATGGTATGTGTGGTGGGTGAGAGGTGTGTGTGGGTGGGGAGATGTGTAGGTATAGGGATGTGGTGGATGGGTGGGGGAATGTATGTGTGTGTGGGTTATGTGTGTGGTTGGGTTGAGGAGTTGGAGTGAATGGGGAATGTGCGGGTGGGTGGTGGATGTGTCACATAACATAGTAATATGCATTGTTTATGTTTACAAAATTCATGTGACTGTTTTTTCCTATGCACTGTTGATGAAAGAAAGATGAGTGATTGGAAGGGCCGAATGTAAGATGGGCCTGCGTGCCCAATTTGTTACCCTTTGAAAATAAAGTCTGTTCGTTCGTTCTTTCGTTCTCTCTGCCTACCCCTTGTACTTTTCACCACAATCTTGTCAGCTGTCACCAAGTTCTCTGGTTTATTTCTTATCATTACGTGCCCAAATAAATTTTGACTACCTACGTCTAATTTCTCTAATGATGTTACGGTTTTCATTTATTTCTTGTAGGACTTGTTAATGGGTCCTTCTGTTCGTCCATACTATTATTTACATTTTCTTCAGAAATCACGCTTCCACTACCATTATATATTTGTCAGCTTGACTGCTCATTGTCCAAGTTTCACATCCATACAAAAGAACAGGCTCTATGTAGCACCTCAACACTCTTTTTCTCGTTGCAATTGACAGCTTTTTATTGGTCAGTATGTTTTCCATCTTGCAGAAGGCTACCTTCACCATAGCGATTCTTGTTCTAGCCTCTTCAAGGCAATTCCCATCAGATGTTATGACTGTTCCGAGATATTTATACCGAGTCATTTGATTAAGAATATTCCAACTTACCCGTATATTTCATTGTGGTATTTCTTTCTTCAAACTGAAGCGGGATCACCCGCTGCATGCAGCAATGGATATGGTCAAGGATCATGGAGTAAGTAAGACGAGGCAGGTCCTGTATGGCACAGGCAGAACTTTCTATACGTCAGGTGTGTGATCTAGAGACCATCAATCGTGAAAGAGAGTTGGTGGAAGTTCCGGAAGACATCATGGACTGGCACAATGTCATAATAACACTGGGTCGTGAGTGCAGAGAATGGGCAGCAGGACGCACTGCGTTTGAAGTGCAACAGCTGATCCAGAGCAACACATATCAAGGTGACATAGTCATCTACACCGATGGGTCAGTGGTGAGAAACAGACGTAGTGGCTGGGGCTTTATTGCAAAGGCTAATGGACGAGCTTTGAAAAAGGAGAGTCTGGTATATGAGAATACGACCTACAGCATTACAATGGATGTGGAGGCAGTAACAGCGCCATTCCGGTGGTTAGAGGAGACCACTGCAACACACGTTGTTTTCATTATGGATTCAAAAAGTATGCTTAGTAAATGGAGAAAGGAATGTTTCGTGTGGAATGGCTCTCGTCGCATAAAAGGTCACATATTGTGAGAGTTGTATGGATATGTTGCCCTGGCCATGCGGAGGTACGGGGAAATGAGCAGGCTGATAGGCTAGCAGGGAATGCACCTCTTGGTGGTAGTTTGCCTATGGACAAGGGGGAGGTGGCCGTGCGCTTGTGGGACCAGGTTTAGAAGGCGGAGGAACCCATTGAGAACCAATATGTGGAAAGAATGAGATTGCGGGGGATCGTCGGGGGTTCTGGAATAATCTCAAAACTGAGAGGGAAGACAAGGAGAACTTTTAATCAGATAGAGGTGGGAACTATTAGTAGTATGACTCTCGCTGGCTGTTGAACGAGGGGACGGAGCACGTATGGGAATGTCCTGAGTGCAGTGATGTCAGTTCTTAACTCAACTCAACTTAAATCATCATATAAGCGTGGTCGGTCATGTTTCGCCATCTCACACGATCACCAGAGTCGTGGATCAGCTCAGTGTTCTTGTCTCAACCATGCCACGTGGTCAAGCCATCCAGATATTTACTTCTCTGCGTTCCCCTTTGGTCTATCCCCCTCAATCTTGCCAATTTATTTCTTTTCATAACGTGTTCAAACAAAATGTAAAGGCTGGCAGAGTTGATTTCCAAACTGAAGTACGTTGGCCATATCAATCGCTATCGGGTGAGTTGGAAGGAACCATGGTGAAAGGCATGGGTTAACCAGCAGGAAGATAAACACAGGGCATTGCAGGCACTTTGAGTATAAGGGATCGTGAGGCTTAATAAATGGTAAGATTTTCAGAAACTTTTCAGCGATACACGATGAGACGTTCTGCAAATGATCTGACAATTACATAAATAAACACACATAGTATTATTTGGCGCTGACAGAATGAGAATGAGGAAATAGAGACTAAACGACGCACTAGACAACATAAAATTTGAAATCTATAGTTATCGACCCTATCGCCTCCAAATGACGACGGCGCCTCGCTGCAGGCAAGTGTACTTCGACGTACGACCAACTAGACACTCCTGAATTTCTTGCTAATGATCTGTTACATGATGAAGTTACATATGGGACTGTGTGTCAAAAGCGGTAGGGGGGATTGCGAATTGCGTTTGTAACTGCTTTGCCACAGTGACGGCTTAGAAAACCGACCCAAACAAAGGAATATTTACAACACAAGTCGTTCTGGCATACATACATCCGGTTCCTCATCGGCGCTACGGAGTTCATTACGCGCATGGAGAAACTACTTGTGTGATTCTTTTGGAAGGAGTTGTGCTATTATGACCGATTCTGAGGGCAATGAGTGTGGTTATTTACAAATGTCGACTTCTGCTGGGAGAGACTGAAAACCTAAGAGCTTGACTCGATGACTGTTACTTCCACTTTTCATTATAAATATAACATTATAAAAATAATATTATAAATATAACATTATAAAAATAATATTATAAATATAACATTATAAAAATAATATTATAAATATAACATTACAAAAATAATATTATAAATATAACATTATAATTATAACACTATAAATATAACACTATAAATATAACACTATAAATATAACACTATAAATATAACATTATAAATGTAACCTTATAAATGTAACATTATAAATATAACACTATAAATATACACTATAAATATAACATTATAAATGTAACATTGTAAATATAACATTATAAAAATAACATTATAAATATGGCATTATAAATATAACATTATAAATATAACATTATAAATATAACACTATACATATAACACTATAAATATAACATTATAAATATAACATTGATTTATTTGGTTGTTTCGGGATTTGAGATTTAAATATTGAGCACAACCCACTACTGGCAACGCTGATCGTATTCTGGTATGAGCCTAAGGCCTATCCACGTCAATATGGAAGCACTATACTCGAGTTTCGCTCTCGTTTCAGCTCGTCAGTAGTGCATATCCTCGACCGGATCCGGAAACAAACCCCGGATCACCGGCTTGTGAAGCGGGTGTGTAAACACTAGACCACGCGGCACACGGCCAAATTATCATAACAGAATACTACAACCTCACCCATCATAGGTTGTAGCTCAACGTCTCGAGGTGTTTATATACAGGGTTCAGACAGACAGATGGTGCGAGTACAGATGAGGCATGAAAACATGATATAAATCAATACATGTTTAATGTTCATGCATCGTACTATTAATAATTATACATCTTCATTACAAACTTGCACAGTTCTCGCAAAACTCTTAACTACAAAAGCATAGCTTCTTCGTGCTTCAGCATGCACACGAACACTCGGCTGAAAGCGCCCACATTCACTCGCACTGAAGTCTAAGCAGATAGTCTATTCTCCTCTCAAACTCATTCAGGGATCCTCTCACATCCACATCTGAGTTCCGTCTGCTGCTGCCTACTGAGCTCGGTGGTCACAAGGACCCTCGTGGAGTCCGTGGAGGTCGTGCTGGTCGGGTCTGTCCTTCACTCGCCTGTTTATGCAGGCGTACTGCGTCGTCCAGTCCAAGGTGAACCTGTCCTGTCATTCAAGGGCACTGTCCTGCCCCTACCATTCTGTCATAGGCGTATGGATCGGTCTACTATACCCGCACTATTCCCATGTCCTATGTCGGTCCTCTGTAATCTCCGTCATGTCCCCATTAAGACCTTGGCACACTGGATAACGAACCATGCCTTATAGAAATCAGTGAAACACTAGACACTCTCAAATCCGGCAAGGCACCAGGAAAAAATAGTATTCCATCTGAAATTTTAAAATGTAGCAAAGAAACAATCATCCCAGAACTGTATGCAATATTTCAGCTCTGATGGAAAGAAAAATCAGTACCGCAAGATATGAAAGACGCAAACATTTTTACCCTTTATAAAACCAAAGGCGACAGCCTGCCGCCCAGAAAGCAATGGCAAACTACTGAGCGTAACCATGCCAAGAAATCAATAATCATCTGAAAGATGATGATGTTGACAGTGATGTCATGTAAAGGATATGCGAATTAAAACAAAAATCCTTAAAAGGTTACACATTCTTGCTGAAAAAATCTACCCCGAATCACAGTGCGGTTTTAGACCCAACAGGTCCACCATCGATATGATTTTCTCACTCTGGCAGCTCCAAGAGAAGTGCAGAGAACAGAGGAAGCCATTATATATTGCCTTCATCGACCTCACAAAGGCATTTGACCTCGTGAGCAGAAACGGCCTGTTTAAGATCCTTGAAAAGGTTGGATGTCCACCCACCCTTCTTAGTCTCGTGAAATCATTTCACGAAAACATGCAGGGGACCATTTTATTTTACGGCTCAACATCCCAGTCATTCGGCATCAGCAGTGGAGTAAAGAAGGGCTGCATGCTCGTTCCTACACTTTTTGGTATCTTCTTCGCCGTTCTCTAAAGGCAGGCATTTGGGACTGCCACTGAAGGCATATACCTCCACACAAGATCTGATGGTAAACCTTTTAACCCATCAAGACTCAAGGCAAAGACCAAAATAAGATCAAGATGCATAAGAGAACTAATTTTTGCAGATGATGCCCAAATCAGCCTAAATAAAACAAAGATGATGGAACAAGATGCTGGTGCGCCTCCTTCAATCAAAATTTCTAATTACGAATTGAAGGTCGTCCACGAGTTTGTGTATTTGGGGTCGACAATATCAGATAATCTTTCATTAGAGACAGCAATCTACAGACGCATTGGAAAGGCAGTCACAATATTTTCCAGGCTAACTAAAAGTGTTTGGGAGAATAATAGACTAACAGAGCGTACAAAAGTTCAAGTATATAAAGCTTGTGTTGTTAGCACACTACTCTATGGGTCTGAATTCTGGACCCTGTAATCACGTCAGGAAAAAAGTTGAATTCCTTCCACATGAGATGTCCGAGACGTAT
Source organism: Cepaea hortensis (assembly GCA_963921405.1). Lineage (NCBI taxonomy): Eukaryota > Metazoa > Mollusca > Gastropoda > Stylommatophora > Helicidae > Cepaea > Cepaea hortensis. The sequence goes on from OY992881.1 coordinate 32,917,597, forward strand.
CTTGGGCATATCATGGAAAGACCACATAACAAACATGTGCTTGAAAGAGCAGATATTACCACAGTGCACTCCCTCCTCAAAGCATAGACGCCTCCGGTGGCTGGGCCATGTATCTGGAATGGAGGATGAACGTATTCCCAAAGATCCCCTATACCGAGAACTAGCCACGGGAAAGAGGCCAACCGGAAGACCCCAAATGCGATACAGGGATGTGTGTAATAAACAAGATACGAAAACCCTTGGCATAGATCCAGATACGCGGGAAAGAGTTACAACAGACAGATGTTCCTGGAGACGAGATGTACGAAACGGACTGGTGCTCTTTGAGCGCAATCTGATCCAACAAACTATGGATAGGCGGCACAGGCTTAAAACGCAGTCACTTACTGCGGGACCTGCCTCGTCTTATAGATGCGGAAACTGTGACAGAGATTGTCACTCTTGCATTGGACTATACAGTCACCAGTGATGCTGCCAGGTACCTCCCCAGCGGCATAACTCTATAGTCCTTCAGGACTGAAAGAGGCCTACGACTACTACTACTACTGCCAGTTCATCAGGTGTCATTTCCACTTGTACAGACATCAAGACCCCCAAAATTCTTCACTTCTATGTTGTATTTCTGCGAGAACACACGAAAGTGGCCTTGGTCTTGGGGTAAGCTTTTTGAGTTTTACTTTCACATATGCTTCTAATAAATGATGATCTGTATCACAGTCTGCACTTCGTAGGGCTTTTGCAGATGTTATGCTTGATCTCCATCTTTTTGTATTAAAATATAATCTATCTGGTGTTTGGTAGTACTGTCCCGGGACTTCCACGTGATGAGTCTTCTTGGGTGTTGTTTAAAAAGAGTGTTTGCTATCGTTAATTTATTTTCTGTGCAAAATTAAATGAATTTGTCACCTGCGTCATTTCTGTTTCCTATTCCAAATTTTGATGAAACGTGTCATTCATTTTCAGCTCTTCCTGTTCCTACTTTTGCATTAAAATGTCCCATTAGTATTGTTATGTCATTATGACAAATCTTATCTAATAGGTCTTACAGTGTGTTGTAAAAATCTTAAATTTCATCCTTCTCTGCTGTTGATGTAGGTGTATATATCTGTATGAGAGTTATGTTATTTTGAATGGCATCTAAGTCTGATAGTGAGAATTCTATCATTAACCGGGTTATATCCAAGTAAAGCTTTTGCTGTTGTTTTATCTAAACAAAATGACATTCCGCTCTGGCCTCCGATGTCCCTACCAGAATATATTAAAAGACTACCATTTACATTTTAAAAATGTCCCTTGTCTTTCTAGAGATATTCACTAATTCCTAAAACTGGAATACTTACCCCTCAATTTCATCACATACCACCTCATGCTTTCCCTCATACAGGCTTCTCAAGTTACATAAGCACACAAATAATTCAACCTCAGGTTGCATTAGGACACAAATCACCTCCTGGAAGTGAATATCATAACTTTCACTCATTTGATGGTTTCTGGCAACCAGGATGTACAGACATCCGTTTTATTAATGACCTATAACACTTGCATTCTATATTGGTTAGTATTAATAGGATTAATAACCTTCTTCAGTCTTCTTATTATGGCCACATGAGGAGGCGCGGGATGTTTCCAGCAGCGTAGCCCGGCGTTCGCATGGGTGGGTTCTTTTGTTTTCGTACAGTTTGCCAGCTACTCAAAGAGAATGTTATTCTTAGCTGTCTTAGAAGATTGTACATGATCGGTTGACCACTAAATGGGTGTGAGTGCTAGAGCGTTAATTACTTTGTATTTCCCCAGAGAAGCCGAGGATTAAACACATACATCGTAAATCATTAGTTGCATGTCCGTTACAGGACATTGCAGTCAAACCCGTCATATACTGGCTGTTTGTGATTTGCTTGGTAATTTTACGTTCAGTACTTTGCCATTGCTTTCTCAACGACCGACGCCTCATACCATTGAAATCAGCGCATATTACAAGTATTTCTGAAGTAAGAGAAAGGTTCATCAGATGGCGATGGACATTTATAACAGAGAAAACTAAACCACACACAAAATCAATGGAGTGCACCACTCACAAATAGCATGAACTACTGGTTGTAGTCGCTCACGTGTGGACTACGTTCCAGATCATAGCGAGCGAACGCAAAAACAAACATTTATGCAAAACTATCTTCTTCCCAAATTGCTGACGGCTGATTTCTAACCCTGACTCGGTATGTCGCGAAATGTAAAACTTTGTTTCACTAACGCCGAAGCCACAGACACTGTGCAGACATTGGTAGTGGAAGATATTTCCTCTTTTCTCTCGCTGGGCATTTGTGGTTCGATGATAGCACCCTATTATAAGAGAAAGCTGATGACACAAGCTGCATATGACATACACTGTCATATATTTGCTTGGATGGTTGAGAATCTCGTGGAATACTAAGCCTTAACTTCCATCTAAACTTCCATCTTAACTTCCATCGTAACTTCCATCTTCGCTTCCATCTTATCTTCCATCGTTACTTCCACCTGAACTTCCATCTTAACTTCCATCTGAACTTCCATCTTAACTTCTACCTTAACTTCCATCTTAACTTCCATCTGAACTTCCATCTGAACTTCCATCTTAACTTCTATCTTAACTTCCATTGTATCTTCCATCTTAACTTCCATCTTAACTTCCATCTGAACTTCCATCTGAACTTCCATCTGAACTTCCATCTTAACTTCCATCTGGACTTCCATCTAATGCCCAAACAAAGTCCCCCATCTACCGGAGAGAGGTCAATGTGTAGAAACTTTCCCCGACCCGGTACCAAAGCATCAGCTCCCCGTGGACAGTGTTGCAGAGTTTCCATTCCCCTCACCAAGCTCAAACCCGGCTGGGTGTGCACGACCGGTACTGCAGCTTCACATCTTGGGAGAGGCATATTGGGATGTAACCAGATCGTGATTCAGCACAACACGCAGGTACTGACTGGGAGTAGTAGGCCTGGTGGCGGAAATGTTACCTCCACAGGTTTTAGATATGTCATTGTCAACACATTACAGCTTAAACTCAGAGTAAATATCATATGGAATATGATTATTCATAAATGGTATTTATTGAGTTATTTAACAGTGTAGCCGACAACACAGCTGACAACTGAATTCCCCCCCCCCCCACCATCCCCAACCGTACCCCTTCCCCATCTCTCTTCTCTAATTTTCCTTCCTTTACTCTCTGTCTCTCTCTCTCTTCTCTCTCTCTCTCTCTCTCTCTCTCCCTCACACACAGACGCGGGTAAGCCGACGTGGCTGAAGGGTGTAACACGCTCGCGCTCTGTTTCTGGTGACAGAGGTAGTGGGTTCGTTCCACACGCTTGTCAGTAGGACTTCTCGTCCTTGACTTAGGGATGTAAATTACAAGTACCTCAGAAGTCGGAGTAATCTCGTCTGATGGCGAGTGACACTGGGTAAGCTAGCCCGGGTGCAAATAACAGGTCAGTGCGCTCCCCAGTACTAACAATCACCTGCTGGAGTAGCGTGTGTATGGACTTTGTTTAAGTTCAAAGCGCGCGATTGAATAGAAAGATGCAAACATCACTTATATTTCTCAAATACGCCTGGCTGAATTAACAGCGGACAAATAATTTTAAGCGGCAATGGCGGGATGTTATCAAAATATTACATTTGTGTTTATGACAGGATTAAAATGTCTCGGTGGCGGTGGCCCCTCTAGTTACATCCTAGAGCCCCGACACTGCCAGCACTAAAATGTCTTTAATATGCATTTTACAAGTTGAATAAAGGCAAATACTTTTACGATAGTACCTTTACAATTTGGAGCATTAAAACGATACGCCTATTGAGCAATCTTTCGTAGGGACGTTCTACCCCAGTAATGAGATATGCAAGCTGCATCCGCGTTTATAAGTACCGCAAACGCCGTGATATATCCATTTATTTGAATATGACAGCTTGTTGAAAGGTAGATTTTCATTATCGAAATATGTAAGTTAAATTTCAGTGTATATGCAAAATAGATAATTGTAATTTTAGTCAGTATTTGTAACTATAGTCACGTCTTATCAGTGATATAAACATAATATAGGGCGATATATTGACAATGGTAAGGTGTAATCTGAAGTAAAATATTTGACTTCTTTATAAAAGGCTACTGGAACTGTGATATCTGGTTAATGAAATAAACAGGAACAGTGAGAATTTGAAGAGGGAAACAAATGAAGACTTGAAGGAAAAAACAAATGAAAACTTGAATGAAGAAACAACTGACAAAATGAAACAAGAAATAACTAAAAAAATTGAAGTCGAAAACAATTGAAAACTTCAAGTAGGCAACCACTGACTACTCGAAGAAACAATTGAAAATTTGACATACAGTAATTAAAAGTGGGAACAAGAAACATCTGACACCTAACCAAATTGTGTGTACTGTTGAAGATTTAATTACTACAATTATTCGATATATGTTTTGTTACTTCAATTGTCTTACTCCGCCTCCCCTTCAAGGGCTCCAAAAATGCATACCTCTGGTCTTCCTATGCTAGTCATGTCAGTTTAGCTTCCCATAATTTAACATTTCTAAATAGTTATATTCCAACCATTTTTGTTGGTTTCTAAAATCCCCTGGTTGCTTCACGTCATATCATCTTCGAATTAGTGATGTTAGAATAATTAATTCATTTATCAAACTGTCTGGGCCTTTTATTACATTATTGTTCTGCATTCATGTCAATTTTAATATTCACGCGACAAGACATTGCTTTGTTGTTCTCTCTATCATATTCTTTCATGTCAACTTTAATATTATCACGACCAGACATTGCGTGTGTTTTACCCCCTAGTCATACATTGAGAAAATAGCCGCAGTGGCGAAGTGAGCTAGCGCATGTGCCTGCTGGCACTGTGATCTTGTGTTCGAATTCCCTGTTTGAGGCAAGAATATTGTTTCATTGACCTGAGATACCAATTCGAGCTTAAATTGAGTATCATAAATTTCATGGGAAGTAAAGAGGATGGCATGATACCAATTTCACCACCCATCGAGTGCCGATTGGTCTATAAAATATGGGAACACCACCATAAACTTGATATGCCTCATGGCGTAAAAGGATCATTTTTCCGTGAATGTTAAAATAATAACTGATGGGGACATACAGTGTTCAGAAAATTATATTGTGTATGGGTCAGCCAATTAACGTTCAATAAATTGTTTGTGTAACGTGGAGGTCTGGCTCCCTCAATAACGGTAACGTAAAATAGTGGAAACATGTATGTATTGAGCTGAATAGCAACAATTAGATATTGGTTAGCGTCTCAAGTTCGCGACGATAGACAGAGGATCTCTTTATAGAGACAATGGCTTCGGTCACCGACCAGTCTCGTCACTTCCAACAGGAAAAGCATTAATACTCTGTAATAAATCATGTCTGAACACCACAGTTTAGTCTTCACCAAACGGAGTTGAAGAATTGCCTCGTTCTGTGCAGAATCCATGTACTGCAAGTGCTATAGTATTCAATATCTCAGTAACCAACTGAGGGAAAATGATGAGATTTAGCATATAACCTTATAATTATGTCCACCCAACATACAAATTTTTGTTCTGGAGATTGTACAGCAGATTTCAATGTTTGTTTATATGCGGTATATATTGTATGCCCCCCCCCCCCCGCATTCATTCCATCATTTTAAGAGTATTACCGCTTCAGCAAGACACACCCCCGCTGTTTTTGAATTTTGTCTGCGCGATTTTCGCTTTTGGCAGAATGAGGGAATTTATATGGGGTAGTTCAGAGGTGTCGTCAAACTGTAGGTTCTTTCATGAAACGTGATTATATAAATAAACTAGCTGGCTCGGCCCGGCTCCTGGCGGGGATCTATCTATCTATCTATCTATCTATCTATCTATCTATCTATCTATCTATCTATCTATCTATCTATCTATCTATCTATCTATCTATCTATCTATCTATCTATCTATCTATCTATCTATCTATCTATCTATCTATCTATCTATCTATCTATCTATCTATCTATCTATCTATCTATCTATCTATCTATCTATCTATCTATCTATCTATCTATCTATCTATCTATCTATCTATCTATCTAACTATCTATCTATCTATCTATCTATCTATCTATCTATCTATCTATCTATCTATCTATCTATCTATCTATCTATCTATCTATCTATCTATAGTACAAATAGTACAACAAGCTACTAGAGTAACAAAGTCATCTTCAACAGTCATAGATCACATTTATGTAACTTGCTCAGACAACATCATAGAATGCACCGTACCCAATTGTGCAATGAGCGATCACTACTCAATATGCTGCACGTGGTCTAAAAAAGGAATTAAAACTCCTAAACATAAACACATAAGTGTAAAATATAGAAGTTACAAAAATTTCAACCAAAACGCATTTTTACAGGACTTGCTCAGTTCACCTCTAGACAATGTTTATCAGCTTTCTGACCCGGACGATGCTCTGGAATTCTGGATGAAAACCTTTATTGATGTTTTTGATAGACATGTGCCAGTCAAGGAAGTTCGAGTAAAACACCACGTCAAGCCACCTTGGATCACTCAGGAAATACTTGAAATTATGAGAGATAGAGATAAAGCACATAAAAAGCGGGATCTCAGTGCATACCGTACTCTTAGAAACAAAGTTCAATATACCATACGACGGGAAAAGAAAAATTACTTTAAGAACTTAGTAATGGATAAAACAAATAGTAAGGATATATGGAAGGCAATTAACACCTTGACAAACAAGTATAACTTCCGCAATTCTTTACCGTCAAATCATATTACATGCGACCAATTCAGTGATTTTTTTCAAACTGACATAGACCAGATGAAGGCTTCAATACCTAATTCTCCTTGCAACTTATCTTTATTGTCATCGTTTTGCGAGAATAGATGCTCCCGCGATATTCTTTCCGACATACCGCTAATGACAATCACTGAAGTATTCACTTACCTCAGTAACCTAAAAAACACAACCTCATCTGGGTTAGATGGAATCAGCAACCGGATTCTCCGTTGTGCTGCGCCAGTGATCTGTATATCACTAACCTATGTATATAATCAGTGTCTCACCAAAGGCCACTTTCCATCAGCTCTCAAAATCGCCAAAGTGTTACCCTCTTCTTAAATCTGGTTCATTAGACAATGGTCTCCCGAACAATTACA
>OY992881.1:33612292-33614792 GCA_963921405.1 Cepaea hortensis
TGTGACATGACTACTGTTCGTTCAATAAGACAGCAGTAATCTTACCCACAAACACAACACTCCACAGAATGTTGGGACTGACTGCGATGTCCTGTAATTCCTAGCACACCCCCGCGCGCGCCCACACATATATACACACACAGACACGCACACATATCCCGCGTGACCAAGTCATCAAGGCAAGTACGTATATATGTCTTACCCACTGGGACAAGCAAATATTCCCTTCAGTCCCGGTTGTACCACGTCTTCTGATATCTATCTGCGATAAGCATTGAAGGCCGTCGCCGTTAATTGAAAAATTCTAGGCGTTCTGGTTGACTGGTATCGGATAATCTCGTACGACTGTCGCTGGCCATTGTATTTCTCGCGAAATCTAGCGGTCAGGGGAGCTTATTACTTCTGTTTGAGTCAAGAGCCATGACTACTCTCCCCCGGTTACTTTTTTATAATTAAGGGGGTATAACTGTGTGGTTTAATAATATTACATATTTTATGATTATCTCGGGAAGTTATGGTTTAAATTAATTGAGATTCGTAGTTTTTTATTGACGTAACTATTCTACACTATACATATAAGAAATTTAACCGTTTAATATGCATTTTAGGGTTAATTTTTAATAATAATCTTTGCCTGGTTAGTATATTTTTAAAACCAGATTGTCACCAAGCGCTTAATGTTGATACATGGGTCAGGACTTCTGCCGAAGCGTACACAAGTTTATTCATCATCCAACTATGGATCCTCGAGTTAGCACGAGTGATGGAATTAATCATTTTCTGTCATATTGATTTCGGTCTCCTCATCGAAGGGGTTCGATATCAATATGATTGGGGTTCGATCACACGCACACAAAATACACACACACACACATACACACACACACCCTGGGTCCGGTTCGGGTCGCGTCGGATCGCATCGGATCGCTTCGATTCGTGTCGCCGCTGCCGCCAACACCGCCGCCGCCCACCTGGGGACCGGAAGTGACAACCGGAAGTAGTCACCCAGACCAAAAAAAATAACCGCCAAGTTCAAATATTGAGGTCAATTGTGGTCGTAAAATATGACAAAACAAGATGGCCGGATAACCCCGTAAAGAACGATTTATCGGTGGTTTGAAACCACAAATAATACCTGAATACAACATCCCTTACTACTTATTTAGAGTATTGATAGCTGAAAATGCAAAAAATTTACAACAACTTTTTGGGCATTGTATTAACAGAGAGTGCAATATTCAAGAAACCAGAAACAATGATTACCTCATTTATGTCACCAAAATGTGAGATAACAATAGAAGGCAATACATAAACGAATTCATAAATATAAATACCTAGAGGCAATTATAACATCAGATGAAAGATGCACGAGAGAGATTAAGAGCGTAATAGATCCAGCATACGTTTTATTTCAGAAAATGAAAAGTATCTTATGCAATAAGTCGCTGTCGTTGAATGTAATGAAACAGTTCAAACTGAAAATTAAAATTTGGCCGGTTATAGCAGACAGACCAAGACTTCACCCGGAAACAAAGGGATACAATCTAAAATCAAGAATCGGAAATAAGTCAGTCCTTTTTGTTTTGGTTGTCTTCGACCCACCTGCATTACGACTAAGAAATCTGCAAGCGTAATTTTGCTCTGTATAGCCTACAATGGCATCACCCCTATTACTTCTGTCATCGATGCCCTGTTTGTTTTAAAGTTACTTGCATGCCATATACAGGATGTCGCAGTCAACCCCAGCACATTTTTTGGCTGTTTGTGATTTCTTGGCAACTTTACGTTCAGTAATTTACCATTGCTTTATGAAAATATACTGTTCCCAAATTTAAAAAAAAAAAGAAAAGAAAAGAAAGAAACGCATAGCAACTGAAGCCACACACATAGCCATAAGTTTGACATTTAATAACTTGTGCGTGTTTTATTTTTAATTTAATGAGTTAATTGCTTAAATTATGCACAAGAATACCTTAGGATTCAACCAATCAACCGACAGTTGTTTTGCATCTGGGTCACGAGTTTTTTGGTGTACGGACTTTCAGATAGGTTAGTACGGTGTGTGGCCTCCTTAGATATCGATCAGCGACCGCATCTCCCGGGCATGGATGCGATCAGACGTCTGATGTGGGCCTGTGTGGTGGCTGCCCAATCTTTCCTGAGTTCCTGGAATAGATCACGACGAATGACTGGAGAACGTCTCGGCGACAAACACGTCTGTGCAGCTCATCTCACAGGTGCTCAATCGGACTCATATCTGGAGACAGGGTTCATCATGGAAGGGTGAGAATGTTGTTGGCAGTCAGGAAGTGCGTGGTCAACCGTTCACATTTGGGTTTGGCGTTGTCCTGTTGAAAGACAGACCTTTGGGCAGCTAAAAGTGGAAGGCCATTGGGTTAAAGAGTTTCACTGAGGTATCGTTCCGCATTCAAGCCTCCTTCAATGTGCAACAATTGACTCCCTCCGTTGTTACTGAGCATTTCACACACCAATGCACCGC
>OY992881.1:33617292-33729792 GCA_963921405.1 Cepaea hortensis
CTCTCTCTCTCTCTATGTCTCTCTCTCTCTCTCTCTCTATGTCTCTCTCTCTCTCGGCCTGCGTAGTTCACTTCAGAGGAAAGGTACACCAATACACATGGAACAATACAAGCTGCAAAAGCTTCCGGATCAGCAAATCAATGCTCTGTCTGCCTATCAGAGCTTTGATCCTAGAACAGTTGCTAGCCATGTTTTAGGGCCTGGTCTGCCCTGCCATGGCATTTAATCTTTAGGTTGCATTTCCTCGCACTTGGGTAAGGCGTGTACCCTCCCATTTGCCCTTCTCCGCCTTAAGCCGTTGGCACAATGTGGGGTGTCGGTTTTGGTGAGAGCCGCCCAACATTCAGTGCTAACAGAAAGCAGGTGGTACCGTCTACAGTCATACTGTAGCGCAGTCATATCTGACTAATACATGACTTATAAATTATAAATAAGAAGGAGAGAAAAGAGGAACCAGAGGAGGATACGAACAAATACAGAAAGAATATCGACGTTTGTGACTTATGTGTAGTGCCTTGTCAATCACAAACAGCCAATAAATTATGGGGCTTATTGCAACGTCCTGTAAAGGACAAACAACTAACATTTAACAGTAACAATATCAGCAAGAATTGTTTCATACAGGTAATTAACTTGTAATAATATCAGCAACAAATTCAGTCAATTTATTTCATGGATAAATTAGTCAAAGTTTGAATAACGAAGACACAAACAATGGATTGCACGATTTATTGCCTGGCATATTTCGCTGCATCTCGTCAGGTGCCAGTCTACCTATATCGGCAGAACAGATAGGGCGTTAAACAACAGGGTGGTCACACACATACCCAATTGCATTGACAGAATAATACACAAAGACGATAGGAACCTGCCGAAGCCGACACACCACAAACCTCCTACGTCATCGATTGGACGGCACATATTGGAAACCGGTCACGTGATTGATATGGACAATTCATATCGCATGTTGTTTAACACACAAGATAGTCGAATGTTAAGGGTGGCAGAAGCGATAATGATTAATCTGCATAGGTCAGTTTTGTGCAAACAGAAATACATGATAGTCAGTTTAAAATTACTGTGGTAGACAAATGAAATTACTGTGCAAATATGTATATATTTCAGCTTGAAGGATTTATCTAATTACTTTATTTTATGTTGTGAGATTTCTGCAGTGTGTGCCCGACGAGATGCAGCGAAATATGCCAGGCAATAAATCATACAACCTATGAGCCAGAGCATACGTGAGCTGAGAAGAAAGTACTAGTATTGTTACTACTGACCACAGTCGAATGCTTAATGGGTACACCGCTGGAGCCTGTTTGTTGATCCTGATACTTTCCCTGGAATGATGCGCGACAGCCCATGATCGTCTTTCGATGCCTTTTCCATATCTGATCCCATTAATCAAACTAGTTGTTCTGCGATACGTTTCCTGGATATGGTGTCTTGGTCTCTTTCGAAATATATAGATTCCTAATGTTAGTTCTCTCTAGTATCTGTAACGTTTTCTATGATCATATTTGTGTTTCTTCAATGAGTTGTCTTGTTTGGTTACTGGCTGCCCTGGAAAGCACATCCATGTGTCGAAATGTGTTCTGTGCTAAAACAGAAATAATGTTTCTAATGTCTAATAACGACAACTGTTTCAGTTTTATCAAATGCAGTAATTAGACTTCTGTTCTGTTCTGTATAGTGCCATAGGGCGGCTGATGGGCACATCGCACCTATGGCTATTTACTGTTGGGTCAATGGCGAAATTTGGAATGTTTCTTTTCTTGGTTTTCCTTGGTATGCCAAGGTTTAGGATGTTTCTTTTCTTAGGCCCTGTGCGAAAGGATAACTTCACATTCCCTAGACGACAATATCATCTTGATGCGCCACCACTGTACTATTTTAGTGGCGCTTCGTTGATGTCTCTAGAGATGCTTAATCGTGATTTTGTAGACATCTCTCCTTCTACTTCTGATGGCCGTTGAGCCTTTCCATCTTGTACAGTCTATAATCGTTAACTACTTAGACCGAACTCAACGTAGCTTGCATATCATGACACTGGTATAACTTTTCACATTCTGTTTTACTAACACTATACACTTGAAACTTTCGATAGCACAGTCATTTGTTCCACTAAAGATTCACTAATATACACAACAGTGCCTAAACATTAACTATTTTAAAAGAGCGGCATAGTGTTGGCCATGCTCTGTTAACTCAGAACTAGGTTCCACCCTGACAATAGCTCTAGTACAACTATCTTAAGGTGACATTTTGCCCTCGCGCAAAACGTCGTGCATACTTTTCACACTTTCTTGACCAATGCCGTGGTGGGTCACTTTGCACGGTCTCCTCCTGTCGACCGCGCTTGTTACAAACTCATGCCATGATTCAACCTGTACAAACTAATCCATGGCATATAGTACATCCTCTGTCTGGTGTTATCTATGCAGCAAATAATTAAATGCATGTACATGTTCTAAGTTAATGTAATTGACTTTACGCGTATATTCGACCCAGACCCTTTTCATTGAAGCTTGCATTGCCTAGTTGTTCTTATCTGCCAATGAATGAATCGACAAAAGTGAGATGTAGACGGTCAACTTGCAAGAAACAATCACAAGTAGCATGGTCTTACCTGTCAAGCTAGGATTCTTGTTTGCACTATCTAGAACAACCCTATTAATCATTCTTTTCAACTACCCCTGTTTACTATTAAGACAGTGTCTTTAACATAATGTCAAATCGTTATATTAACTCCACTGACCGCAACTTCTGGTATATTTTGCACAGGACGCATTACACACTCACCGTAATAGGGAAAGAAATTATAAGACAGTTTAGATCTGTGTCTGATGCCCTTCTTTGTTGTCGAAATGTTCTTTAATGATTGAAGCCAATCCTTATTCTCAGAAGTGTGTCATCGATATTTAAAGTGGCTGTTTCCATGTGTTTCACTTTGTGTTGTCTGTGAAGCATAACTATAGGGCCGATTTTACTTATATTGTTCTTTATAATAATGTTCTTATATTGTATATGCCTTGTTTGTTCTATTATCCTCCCCAGTCAACACGGCTCAACACTTATCTCTGGTTTAATAATTGCGTTTATCCTTTTCAAAATGATTTTCATAATCCTCACAAGAGTAATAATGATTCTTGACAAGTTTTGTTGTATGACTGGTAAAACTTGTTGTATGATAATGTTTCACTTTCTTTAGCAACAAATTTATGTATCAAAGCTATAAAAATGGATTTTAGTTGATCATTGGAAATCCTACCAATTGTTACACGTGTCATTTACGACGGGGCTTTTGTCGTGACTACCAGCGGTTTAACCACGGAGGTCATGACAATAACAATGGCAATAGAATAGCTGGAGACACATGGTCACACATGCGTTTTCTTAGCGATTCCATGGGTATGTTAATGAAGATCGAGCAGGTCTGGGACAGAAGGTAATGATTTGAATCTCTGACGAGATTAAGATTGACTAATATATGTTTCCTTATTGTGCCAGGACAGGCGGTGATGAAACTAACGAGCAGATAGGCTTGCGGGCTTGGCTGCTGTTGAAAGCGGGCAAACAATGGACCAGACTGACATCCTGAATGCCTCAGGGAGGCATGACGAGTAAATTACTTAAGGGATGGATGTGATTCTGCAACTTTGACTAGACTGCAAGAACATCAAGTAAACGGTGTCAAGCTGGACTAGAGCACTATGCGGACAGCCAAAGAAGAAATAGCCAGCCAACACAGAACTGCTTGCTGTACGCTGAGGAGATCATGAGTAGAGGATATTAGCACTGTGGACTAATTGTTCGAAGTGCAATAAGGATGATCTGTTAACTAACTAATTGACTATATATATATATATATATATATATATATATATATATATATATATATATATATATATATATATATATATATATATATATAATTTAGGAAGACTTTTATTATATCGATCCCGAAATCCCTCTTGGGATCGGTGTCCTCTAAAGCAGCGAAGTCCGGGTCACCTTGCGGGGATGTCATCATCTAAAGTATCGCATCTAGCATTTCCGGTGGGAGGTTGGTTCGTTGTCCTTCACGTTTGTGTGAGTGTATGTGTTTGTGTGAGTGTATGTGTTTATGTGAGTGTTTGTATGTGTATAGGTAAATTAGTTTAACATATGTGATATATTTCATGAACGCTGTAATAGAATTCGTTTTAATTTTATTAAACAGCTTATTTGCTTCTTTTTCTCAAATAATAAATAGTTTGTACGTATCTATGCCTGTGTGTGCACGAGCGTGAGTCAGTGTGTGTGCGTGTGTGTGTGTGCGTGCATGCGTGCGTGCGTGTGTGTGTGGGGGGGGTGTGATATCTCTAACACATTTTGAAATTATTTGGACACTGTAGCAGAACTAGTATATGCCGGATTCACAATTCCTTGACTTGTTGCAGATGAGCCTACAACCTGTGCGTAAGAAGGAGGCAAGTCGCTTGCTACGGTTGTTGTGGTGACTGTTCTGTTCGTACCTTGTGTTCTTGTAGTTCTAGTTGTCGTTTGCGTCCTCCTTCGCCTAGCCCCAAAACAGCCACCAACAACTACTATAAAGCCTCCCGGCACGCAAACACCAACAGCCACTTTGGTGTGCGTGTATGTCCAGGTACAGTAGGATTCATCTGAGTCATCCCCGCAATCGTCACTACCATCGCAGACGTCGCTGTACGGGATGCATTTACCTGATATGCAGGTATATTCCAAACATGTACTCCTGGTACATGTCCAATCCGTTTCGTCAGAGTCGTCGCCGCAGTCATTGATGCCATTGCACATATCGCTATAGGAGATACAGGTTCCTGACGGGCAGACGTGTTCAAGACATGGAAGCGTAAAACATCCGGTTTCGTCAGAGTTATCGCCACAGTCATTGACTCCATCGCAGACGTCGTTGAAAGGGACGCATTTACCAGATTGGCAAGTGTGTTCATAACATATCTGTGCAGGTGTTGTTAATGGACATGATCGTTCATCAGAGTTGTCTCCGCAGTCGTTGTAACCGTCGCAGAGATCCGTGAAGTAGATGCACTTACCAGAAGTACAGGTATGCTGTGGACATGTTGGTCTTGGTGTGTTCACTGTGCATGACCAATAGTTTTCGTCAGAATTGTCGCCGCAGTTATCACGCCCATCACATAGAAAAGATCGAAGCACCGTCTGCCCATTGGTACATGTAAAATAGTAAAGTGAAGAGTTCTTCTCGTCAGAGAAGTCACCGCAATTATTTCTACCGTTGTCTACTTGATAGAATGGTATACATAAGCTGTTGTTACACTGCCAATAATAAGAGCCCATATTTTGAGCAGAGGTGCAATTTACAGCAGAGAATGATAGACATTGATCGTTAATGGGAAGTTCATCAGAACTGTCTCCGCAGTCATTGGTGCCATCACACATTGCCAGATATGGGACACAGTAGCCATTTGCACACTTAAAACTTGGGTCACTCGTTATATTGTTATTTGGGCTCATTTCATCAGATCCGTCCTGACAGTCCAGCTTCCCATCACATCTGTATTCTGGGGAGATACATTTAGTGGCATTGTCACACAACACATTCGGAAGTTTACAGTACTGTAGATTATCTTCTCGGGTCAGAACGTGAGATCCCCAACATCTAGCGCCTGACATGATTTTATCCTTTGTGACACACTTGCCAGTTGGGCAGATAAAATTGCCAACATTACATCTTTGGTTGTCTGGAATCAAACAGCTCTCATCGGCTCCATCAAAACAGTCCTGGATGCGGTCGCAGAAAGCTTCAGGCTTCACACATCTATAGCCTTTATCACACATCAGTTGTCCTGGACACTTGCTGCAGTTGAATTCGTCCGATTTGTCCATGCAGTTATAAACGCCATTGCATGTAATATTAGTACCTACCAATACCTGACCATTCCCACATGTGTGAATTCTGGAAGTTGACAACACACAAAGTGAAAATGTTTCATCTGAGTAATCTCCACATTCGTCTGAACCATTACAAACAGAGTTGAATTCTATGCAATTTCCGTTACTACAGGGAAATGTGTTATTGCAGGAAGTGCCGTTACACAGCTGTGAATTTTCATCTGAACTATCCACACAATCAATTCTCCCGTTACATAAGTGATCTCTGTTAATGAACCTTGAGCCATCAGCACACAAAAATGGGCTATTGTTTGTAGATTTGCGGTGGCTGGTTGAAGAACTGCGGCGATCAGTTGTAGAAATGGGACGACTAGTTGTAGAAATGTCACGACCAGTTGTAGAACTACGACGATTAGTTGTAGAAATGGGACGACTACTTGCAGAGATCAGGCGTCCAGTTGTAGAAATGGGACGACTAGTTGCAGAAATCAGACGTCCAGTTGCAAAAATGGGGCGACGAGTGGAAGACCTGCGATGAGTAGTTGTGGACACGAGGGGAGTCGTAACTCCTGTCTGTTCTTTTCCGCTGATGGCGGGGTGTTGTGCTGATGATGCTCCGTTTTCAGCGGTTGTTTTTATAGGAATGTTCAAACCGGCAACCACAGCACAGCACAGTATCAGGACCAGCAGCTTGGCTATTTCCATCATTCAAATTTCCCAAGGACCGTTTTGGATCTATTTTTAAACAAGAAAACAAGCAAAATTTGTCACATAAATGTTGATTTCCATTAAGTCTTTTGTACTAAGAAACTCAGTGTGTGTTTCATTGTTTAATCCACTGAATGGGTTCCTTTCTTTTTCTTTCTTTTTTTTTTCATTTCTTGTGTCCTACTCACCCATTACATTAACCTACAACATTGTTACTGTTGTCTTTATCTGTTAACTCCTTCAGCTGCATAGTAGTTTTAGCTTAATTTGTTTGGATCCAAACATTTATTCTTTTGAAGTAAACATTGCTTACTACATGACACTTAATTTAAAATTGGACTTCACCCAACTAAGTGCATTCCCACACGTCTTCCAATCCTCACCGCAATAAGCACATTCCCACACACCTTCCACTCTTCACCACACTAAGTACATTCCCACACATCTTCCACTCTTCACCACAATAAGTACATTCCCACAAGTCTTCCACTCTTCACCGCACTAGGTAAATTCCAACACATCTTCCACTTTTCACTACACTAAGTACATTCCCACACACCTTTCACTCTTCACCACACTAAGTACATTCCCACACAATCTTTCACTCTTCACCACACTAAGTACATTCCCACACATCTTTCACTCTTCACCACACTAAGTACATTCCCACACATCTTTCACTCTTCACCACACTAAGTACATTCCCACACAATCTTTCACTCTTCACCACACAAAGTACATTCCCACACAATCTTTCACTCTTCACCACACTAAGTACATTCCCACTGTCAGAGTGTTGGGGGAATAAGGACAGGACATAGAGAGGACAAAGGACAGAATAGAGTCAGAGATAACGATGGACAGGACATGGGTAAGGGCACAGAGATGTCATAAGACAGGACATCTACAGGACGGTAGAGAGATAAGAGACAGGACATCGGTGGGGACACAGAGATGTCAAGGACAGGACACCGACAGGACCAAACCTATTAATATGAGGGGACATAAGTTCACGGGACGCTGTCCTGAACTGACCAGACGGCAGTACACCAAACGACCCAACACAACACGGGCGGACTAACAGCACTACGTGACTGTTGAGACAGCCCGTGTTGTCACGAGACACACGTGGTCCAGTACCACAAGACGAACCGACCAGTTTCAAAACGTGAGACGGGACTCAGACAGTTTAGAGGGAGGACGTTTTGTGTTCTGGAGCGAATGTATAGCTTTTGCGAGAGTGCTAGTTGAAGATAGCGAGTAATTGTGTGTAGGGCTTGTGTAATTGGCTAAGTGCTATAAGTGTTCGTAAGGGGGCATTTTGTATATAATGATTTCACCGCATTCTGTGTACATTGTGACAATGATCAGGTTCTCCTGAATAAAACTGTGTAGACCGTACGTACGACTGATGTACTTCTTGAGTACGTATGAAGGATTTGAATACCTGTGTGTATGTAAGACGTTGACACCCACACATCTTCCACTCTTCACAACACTGAGTAAATTCACACAGTCTTCCACTCTTCACAGCAGTAAGCAAATTCCAACACATCTTCCACTCTTAACCGCACTAAGCGCATTCCCACACTTCTTCCACTCTTCGCTGTACTATATACGTACATCCCTACATCAAACGTCACGGAAAGGTTCCCAGTATAATCCAATCCAGTGATGTGAGCATGGTCGAATAAGAGAGCTCGTTCATACACAACCGATGTTTGGATGCTGACATAGGAGGTTCAACCCCAGTACCGGTCAGCTGGACTAAAATGTTGACTTCTCGTCCTTGAATTGAGGACGTAAATTGACATACCTCTGAAGTCGGAGTGGGCTCGCCTGATAGCGAGGGACATTGGTAACTGGAAAAGCTAATCCACACGCAAAATTCAGCCCAGTGCTATTAGAAGTAGTGTATATGGACTACACTTGGGTTCAAACACCAAAAACTAATCCACTGTTAATTTGATTAAAAGTCCGTCGTTAGCCAGTCGCAATGCTTCGTGTGTTCAGCCATACGCTCCCCCTGATCTCAGAGAATCCTCACATCATTAACTTCATCATCAAGTATCTCTCGGCCCAGAGTCAAGGCTAATCTATCAGCTTGTTCATTGCTCCTCACAACTGCATACCAGGACAGACAGTCTATGACACGCTCACTGTCTTCTTCCTGTCGAGGGATGCTATCCACCTCACATGCAACCTGCCAGTTTCTCACGCGTTGGGTCCGGCGCAAACCAAAATTATATGGTTGTTCCGTTCTCTTTGTGTCGATTATGTATGTATGGGAAGGGGTGTGTGCGTGAGCTTTGCAGTATGTACGAACAAGGATATATGGACATGAGAGAGAGAGAGAAAGAGGGGGGGGGGGAGAGAGAGAGAGAGAGAGAGAGAGAGAGAGAGAGAGAGAGAGAGAGAGAGAGAGAGAGAGAGAGAGAGAGAGAGAGAGAGAGAGAGAGAGAGAGAGAGAGAGAGAGAGAGAGAACGAACGAACGAACTTTATTTTCAAAGGGTCACAAATTGGGATTACATTCGGCCCTTCCAATCACTCATCTTTCGTTCATCAATTATATATTTTGAATGTTCAATGTTCAACACTGCTATTGAAATCCTGGGTCCAGCCCTCCGAAAGCATAAAGACTGGTTTGATGAAAATTCAGAAAACATCAACCAATTGCTGGCAGAGAAACATCTTCTCCTCAAGGCACATTTGAATGACCCGAAGTCAACATCAAAAAAGAAGCCTTCAAGAACATTCAGAGAGTAGTGCAGCAGAAACTTCGGCACATGCGAGACTCCTGGTTGAGCAGCAAAGCTGATGAAATTCAGGGCTTTGCTGACAGACATGATATGAAAAACTTCTACGACTCACTGAAAGCGGTCTATGGTCCTACATCACCAGGCATAGTTCCCCTCCTCAGTGCAGATGGGGGAACATTGGTCACCGATAAGAAAGAAATCCTTCAACGCTGGGCAGAGCATTTCAGCAACATCTTAAATGCAACTTCCTTCTTCGATGATGAAACCATCAACTGCCTTCCTCAAGTTCCCACTAATGAGACACTTGATGACCTGCCAACCATAGTGGAAGTAAACAAAACCATCCAGCAACTCTCCAGCGGCAAGGCAGCTGGTCCGGACTCCATCCCAGCAGAGATATACAAGGCAGGTGGGCCGGTCCTACCAGAGTAGCTTCACCAAGTCTTTACAAATATATGGGTGAACGAGACCATGCCGCAAGATTTCAAGGACGCGTCAATAGTCCACCTTTACAAACGTAAAGGAAACCGCCAATCCTGTGACAACCACCGAGGCATCTCCTTGCTCTCAATTGCAGGGAAGATACTCGCCAAAATTCTTCTCAATCGCGCTCAGGGCCAATCTCGATCGCGCTCACGGCCAATCTCGATCAAGGTCTTCTTCCTGAGAGTCAATGTGGTTTCAGAAAAGAACGTGGAACTGTTGACATGATTTTCGCTGCAAGGCAACTGCAAGAGAAATGTCAGGAGCAGAACTGCGAAATGTTCTCCACTTTCATTGACCTTACCAAGGCTTTTGATACAGTCAGCAGAGAAGGACTGGGGAAGATCATAGCAAAATATGGCTGTCCACCAAAGTTTGTCCAAATAGAGCGGCTATTTCATTATGGCATGCAGGCAAGAGTACAGGAAAATGGTGAATTGTCTGAGCCCTTTCCTGTCACCAACGGGGTGAAGCAAGGATGTGTCCTGGCACCAACACTGGTCAGCCTCATGTTTTCAGCTATGTTGACGAATGCCTTCGAGAACAACGACACTGGAATAGACATCAACTACCGCATGGAAGGAAAGTTATTCAATCTCAGAAGGCTGAAAGCTAAAACCAAAATTGACAGCGACACCGTCAGAGAGCTCCTGTTTGCTGATGATTGCGCTCTATTTGCCAACTCAGAGGCAGACATGCAACCCAATGTTTCAGCTTTCTCACAAGCCTGTGCCAACTTTGGGCTCAATATCAACTTAGAGAAGACTTTAGATATGTACCAGGAAACTCCAGGGAATAATCACACTGTGCCGAATATCAAAGTGAATGGTCATAGACTAAGTGTTGTGGACAAATTCACCTATCTTGGCAGCACTGTGTCACAAGCTGCCACAATTGATGACGAAGTGAATGCAAGAATCTCCAAGGCCAGCGCGGCCTTTGGCAGACTACAAAAATATGTGGGACAGAAATGGAATAAGCCTGTAAAAAATGCTGGAAGTCTACAAAGCAGTTGTATTATCCACACTGCTATATGCTTGTGAAACCTGGACTGTTTATCAGCGACACGCTAGGAATATAAACCACTTCCACACAGTCTGCCTTAGGAAGCTTCTGAAGATTAAATGGCAAGACAAGATCCCAGACACTGAAGTCATAGAAACAGCGTCCATGCCCAGTATCCACACTTTACTAATGAAGAATCAGATTCGCTGGGCTGGTCACTTAACTCGCATGCCAGATCACAGGCTCCCTAAACGAATTTTTTACGGCTGGTTGCGTTGTGGTAAACGCTCCCAAGGCGGCCAGAGGAATCGCTTTAAAGACACTATGAAAATCTCACTGAACGCTTTTGGAATTCATCATGACACCTGGGAGACTGCAGCCAGAGACCGAAATTCATGGCGTGCATCATTAGGAAAGGGTGCAGTCACGTGTGAGGCAACCAGGACTGCAAGAGCTGTGAAGAAAAGGCAGGACAGAACAACCACTGCAGGAAATCCTCCCCCAGAAACGTCAAGCATTCTCTGTACATATTGTCAAAGAACATTTCGAGCCAAAATAGGCCTTATCAGCCATCTTAGAACTCACGGCTCCATACTTTCAACCCCACTGGATGAAATGAATGGGCATCATCATTCTTAATGGACAAACAACAACAACATTGTGAATGTTACATTCACATAGGCAATAAACATTGTCAAGCATGTTATCAGAATATGTTTCAAATACATGATGCCTCTGTTGCAGAATTGTAATCAACTAAAGCAATGGTTTAAATTTCATATCTGCAATTTTTAAGTTGTAGAACAGTGAACTTTACACAAGAGACAACACTGCAGATATAGACAATAACTTTTCAGCCAACAAAAGAAGAAGTAAGTTGTAAGAAACGAAGTTAACATGAGTATCAGGAAAGGGCGTGGGATCTTATTTAACGACAACATGAGTGAGAAGGGAGAAAAGCAGTCGAAGTATCAGCAAAAATAACGATGGTGGTGATGATAACTTACCTTCAAAAAGTACAAAAGATTTGATTTGTTTATATATCTTTCCTACCTCAAGTCTTCAGTTATTTCTTGATTCAAATCTTCAGTTATTTCACAAGTCTTCGTTTGTTGTTATTTTGTTTTCTTTCCTTCGCATTATCAGCGTTCCTGTCTGTGTAGTTTGCAATGTAAATGTTACAATGTTAATTGCCTTAGATATAGAGACGCACTGTTATCTATTTCAGGATACAGTAACGTCAAACGGGTCCTACCCATACTTATGTAGCTGATAACAATTGATACAAATTAAATATCTTGAGGAATGTTATGGTTATCTGTTTTGCAACATGAACTAAATTTCAACATAATTCGTTGGCGATAATACTAACGTCTGCTGTCAGTCAACTTTTCTTGAAATATGGTTTTACACGCAACATTGTAGGTTGCAGTGAGTCCGAGATATGTGCAGCATCACAGGGAAGGCATGTTCAATAGCTTGAATAGTTTGGGGCAGGGTTGTTGTGTTTGGTCGTGGCTATTCTTTTTGTTATTACACACTTCTATTACAGCTAATGTATGAATCCTAATTCATCATTTTGCATTGCCCCCTCCAGGCGGATGTTTATATATATATATATATATATATATATATATATATATATATATATATATATATATATATATATATATATATATATATATATATATATAACAGCTCTGGGATGCGCAGTGGCCCTTACGCTCAGCTACCGATCTAGTGGTAAACTATTTGAATCCACTGGGGAGGTACTTTTAAAAATACCTAAGTTCCTTGGTCGACCCAGAGTAAATGGGTGTTAAGAAATGTTTCGGAAAATAAAGGCGACCGGTCTGGTAGTGACCACCCTTCATATCGAGCTCTGATTGGTCTATAAACATATACGACAAGCAACATATACGGAGTAGTGTCCACTCGTGTAAAAGGGGTCCTTATTTTATTTTCATTGCTCCGGACAAGTTCCAGCTCCATATAAATGTTGGCTTCTTTGTGATCTGAAAGTCATCCTTCAGAAACCACCAGGAAATGACTATAAATAATAATAATAATAAATTGTCCTAAGAAAGTTTCCTGCTAAGGCTCTGTTGTGTGATAGAGTCATCATATTTTTTTAGGCTTGAATGCACGGAAGAACAAATGTTAGGCTTGAATGCATGGAAGAATAAATTTTAGGCTTGCAAGCACGGACGATCTTTCTCAGTGTTCAGGTTTCTAACCAGTATGCTGGTGCGATTCTTGTACATTACCCAGTCTGCTTTCTTGTAGTTCCACCTCGAGAGGGTGCTGCTTTCACTTACAAGCTCATTTTCTACAGTTAGAAAGACTGGCCGATGGTCACTGTCACCAAGTTGTTTCCCAACAATTGGTGCAATGTTCCACTCCAGGTCTGGTGAATGAAAAGCCAGGTCAGGTGTAATTGTAATGTGCCATGATCTCGAGTAGAAAATATGTGGGTCGGACGGCTTGTTAATCAAGATGAATCTATTCTCATCCTGCCAGTCTTCCAGTCTCTCTCCTCTCTGGTCCATGTGATCATAGAACAAGCTCTGCGAGTGGCTGTTAAAATCGCCACACACAACCATTTTTTTCTTTTAATGTTAGTTTGCCCAGTGCCTGTGGGTGGTCACTCGGACAGTAGTAATTGATCAGATGTAGGTCAGTAATGCCTGTCTTAAGTTTAAGTGTCTGATAGTGTCTGATACTCAGCCCCTTCCATGTAGATTTCGATTTGGGAAGCAGTGATGTTATTTTTTACAAGGGGCAGTATCCCACCTTTCCGCCTGTCCTTTCGGTCAGATCGGTAACACTGGTAGCCTCTGATTTTGAAGGCTATATTTTCGTTGAGGTGAGTTTCTTGCAAGCAACATACGCTTAATTTTTCTTGGTCCATGATGTTTTCTAGTTCTCTTTTTTGTTGCTGATTCCCTCCACATTCCAGTGCATTATTTTAAGTCTTTGTTTAATATAGCCAGCCGTTCTATTCTCATGTCCCCTCGCTCCACAGGACATCTGAGAAGGACGTACAGTAGTTGGGGTTGGACCCTTACGAGACATGGGGCCCGGCACTGCACCTGCCTGGGGGTCCAAAGCAGGGCGAGCACCATAACATTTAGCAGTAGTCGATATATTCCATTTTGCGTAATTGCGTGGCATCCTGATTTCTGTGGTGGGCCTCCTGTATGGTTGCCTCCGTCTTCAGGACCTTTCCTTTGCTAGAGCAGACTGTGGTCTCACTCGAGTTTACATGTGTACGCGCGCACACACGTGTCTGCGCATGCATTGTACGTGCATACACATCTAGACATACTGGTTATTTTTCGGCGCCAGAAACTCGCCGTCGCCCCTTCTCCTGTTAGTAAAAACAGTCCCGCCACGTGAAGGCCAGGAGTTGGGCTTTTACTGCAGAGGTTATGCATTCACGAGCCATTGGGGTATTTAAGCAATGTTGGGCGCTCACCCCAACACTGCGCCCCGGCTACATTCAAAAACATTTGGAACCACAAATGCCTTTGAATATAAATGTTATAGACGAGTTCTAAGAATATCTTGGGTAAAGAAAAGAACAAATGCATCCATCTCCGACTTCTGAGGTACGTATAATTTACCTCCTCAGGTCAAGGAAGAGAAATTAACATTTTCTATATTTGTCTCCCCATGCTTCTCTTTTATTCCATTTGTCTTTCCGTTGTTCCCGTTGTGATGACTGCGTGAAATTATATATATATATATATATATATATATATATATATATATATATATATATATGTGTGTGTGTGTGTGTGTGTGTGTGTGTGTGTGTGTGTGTGTGTGTGTGTGTGTGTGTATATGAAAACGAAGAGAATGATGTAATAAGAGGAGACATGTTTTCCCTATATCTAGGTGTTAGAGAGAGAAAGAAGCGCAAAGTTTACTGCTTCGGGCCACAGCTAAGAAAGAAGAATAAAAAAAGAAAAGAGTTTAAGCACCTCATATATTCCTTTCGCTGATCAAGAAAGAGATAGGATAAGAAGAAGATTGTTCCCATGTTCGGGCTGACAGAGAATCAAAATAGTTCACTTTTTATCTCAGGCAATGAATTACAACACAGGCAGTTCCAACCACAGTGATTATTCAGCCCAAATAACAAAACAAGCAACATACTGGTATCAATTTTATTGCCAAAAAAAAAAAACCCTTTCAAAACAAAGATACTTTTGAATAAATCAGAAACCCATATTTCTAGCCCTAACTAGGAACCCAGATAGACTCCTGATACAAGTATGCTAACTCAAAGCAGTTACAGAGATCAAAGCATTTGTAACATTGATGATCTAGATCGTACAAAGTGGCATTTGCGTCATTTTCAAATTGGCTAATTTCGTGTTTCGGGCCTAGGCACCCGCTGACTTCAGAACTTGGTTTGAAGAGGCCCGTTTACTTCGCGCTCTTTCCTTTAAATACCCCTGCTATGTTTTCGGCCCACGATTCATTGCGCCCTAGTGGTGCGACACTTGGCAGTCCCCAATCATCATCCTGTGTTTTGCAGAGGTCTGTCCTCTGGTGGGTTCCATCGTCCTTCGTAGGCGGTTACATAAGTCCCCCCCCCCCCCCCATTTTAAATATTGCCGTCCCGGCAATCTGATCTTACAGTCCTGGGGTTCAGAATAAAGGACCTTTTATCACTGACTCCCACACTATCATCATTATTCCTGGTCCAAGGGACGTAAACATAAACAAATTTCCACGTTTAATGCCATAGCCCTAAACCATAAGCCATTAATTACATACCTTCGACAATATCAATATTTAAAAATATGGTTCAGCATGACTCAACTATCACCATCAAAAAGTAAAGCCAAACGTATAGATTGTCAGGCATCAATGACATAAAAACATGATAGCATATTTTTACACTATAAAACCAACCAGTATTAGAGAAGAAGAGAAAATTCCTCTGTCACCCAAACCTTAATAGTGCCAGTAACTTTACAAAAGCACACATGTATCAACATGAAAAGATGATTCATTTCGAAGTTAAAAACAACATTATCAATAAAGACAAACCTCAATAACATCACTGAATAATTCACAATAAACAAAAACAAAAGGACACCCTCTCCTACAACCAACAATTAATGTAGGCAGTTTAAGTTACATGACAAACAGGTCAATAATTTCAACACCAGAAACATTATTTTACATTCGAACACCGCCTCTTCCACCTCGCCTGACTCTCCTGAGACGTATTCTCTCTGAACGCCTTACATTAAGATCTCCTGGTACAATCATGTTACAGTCATTTCTTGGTAACCTAGTTTGTGCTTCTTCCTCCTCCGCCACAACAGGCACTTCTGGTAATCTAATTACCTCTTCTGGTGCTCCTATTACTGCACCTTCCTCGCACCGTTTTAATTCATGCACTGCCACTCTAATGGCAGGCCCATTATCTCCCACCTTTCTGACAACATATGGCCCCCCGGCCGCCCCTGGAATTTGTACTATTGTATACTTGTCTACTGACCACTGGTCTTTGATTTTGCACCTCTCTGTATAATGGATTCTTTTCCTAACTATTTCACATACTGCTAACTGCCTGGTAGATTATGACTTGTCTAATCCCTCCTTTCTCACAGCAGCCAGCTGCCTCAATCTTTCGCCTGCCCTAACATGTGCATTACGCAGACGAGAAAGATGTCCTGTCACCCAATTCTCCATATCCATCTCTTCATTTTCATCATCCTCATTGTCCACACCCAGCATAAAGTCAACTGGCAGTTTGGGGGTTCTCTTCCTAACACAAGGTAATATGGTGAGTATCCTGTGGACGAATGTGGTGTGGAGTTGTAAACCAGCAAGACCTTTGTGCTTCTGGCTTGCTTCTAATGGCCTCAGAAGATCATGTAGAGTCCTACCAAATCTTTCTGCTATGCTGTTTCCTTTTGGGTTCCAACTTGTTGTACGGATTTTTTGAATCCCGTATACTCTGCAGACAGGTCTCTGTGGCTAAGAGCTTGCGAACGCGGTTTGTGAGCCCGTATACCCGGGTTCGAAACACAGCGGTGCTGGGTTTTTTTCGAAATAGGTATGGGAGCCGGTCGTTCAGAAAGCAATGGCAAACTACTGAGCGTAAAATTTGCCCAGGAATCACGAACAGCGAAAATGCTGGGGTTGACTGCTAGTCCTGTGAAGGGCGTGCAACTTAATTTTTGAAACCGGCTCCGTGGCTAAAGGCTTGCGAACGCGGTTCACGAGCCGGGTACCAGACGTTCGAAGATCAGCTGCGATCGATTTGTGCAGCAGGCTGTGTCGCATTGTGTCATAACGTGCTGGTATAGGAGCCGATATACACATATATATATATGTGTGTGTGTGTGTGTGTGTGTGTGTGTGTGTGTAATGTGGCGATGGTCCCCTAGCAGATACTGCCGACCTAGTGTGTGTGTGTGTACGTGTGTGTGTGTGTGTGTGTGTGTGTGTGTATAATGTAGCAGATACTGCCGACCTAGTGTGTGTGTGTATGTGTGTGTGTATGTGTGTGTGTGTGTGAAGTGTGAAGTATTAGGCCTTCACATGTTCTAGGCCACAGCATATTACAAGGGGTTTAAAGACAACAGCGAGGATTCCATTGCACCAGGTTTCATCCCAGATCGCTTGGTCTCTTTCCATTGAGCGGACCATCGAAAGCGTCTCACAGAGCACACACATTCGACGGCCCCACAGGAATCTCCCAGAAAATTACTGATGAACCGAATCCCGGTGTCCGATAATAAGCCCACTTACTTCGGGGCGCCAGGTAGGTGGTTTAACCACTACACCACGGAGTTTACCTGTGTCCACAATGAAGTGTGGCGGCCAGGTTACTTATCATATTTCCTTCCCAGGTAGATTCCGGAAAATTCTAATCAATGTTGGTACTTATTTTAATTAGTCTGCGTCGGCCCCAGAGTTGTCATAATCGAGAATGGTCACCTTGCCAGTGTGTGGGAGGAAAACGGACTGCTGTTTTAGTCGGCAAGAGCACTAACAACTGTTGTGTTTAGTCAAAGGGAGACAACCTTCATTTTAATACATGTTTTGTTCTATGGAGTCTGGATATTCCAGTTTCAAAGGAACATTTTTAGTTAGAAACATCTTTATTTAGTTTTACATTTGCAATCAGAAATTGGATAAAACTATTTGAATATATTTAAAATGTGAAGAATACCGCACTTCCGCTTGCAAGATATTGTATAAGTATTAACGAGCTTGTGTCTATTGTCCTGTA
This sequence comes from Cepaea hortensis, assembly GCA_963921405.1. Taxonomy (NCBI): domain Eukaryota; kingdom Metazoa; phylum Mollusca; class Gastropoda; order Stylommatophora; family Helicidae; genus Cepaea; species Cepaea hortensis. The sequence continues at coordinate 33,635,408 of OY992881.1, forward strand.
GTTTAAAAATGTGTGTGTATGCGAAGTAACGGAAGAAACATACGTGCGTACTTTATCTAGGAGGGGGAACTGGTGAGCGTGCAGCCGCCAAACCCCCTTAATATTCTAACAATATTATATTCGAGCTAGAAAGAAGCGATATTACAAATTTTAGACTTATTTATACCATTGTTCTTTTTCGCTACATCCGAAGTTCGGATTACAGGACCCATTCTTTCATTCATTCATTCATTCATTCATTCATTCAGTAGCATGTCCTTTGCAGAACCTCGTTCCCATAACAACCTTCCGGAAAACTTCTCGATCATAAGCAAAATGCCCCGCGTTCAATACACCCATCTGGAGATCATCCGCCACATCCTGCACCCATCTTCTCTTTGACTTCCTCTTCCTCTCTTCCCTGGCATATACCCCTCCATTATTGTTATCTCCAAACTTTCATGACTTTTTAAGCGACCAAAATATATCAATTTTCTTTGTTTTATCGTCTTAATAGCCAACCCTCTTCAATATTCAGCTCTTGGAGTATGGATGCATTTGTTCTTTTCTTTACCCTAGATATTCTTAGGGCCCGCCTGTAACATTTATATCAAAACCATTTATGCGCTGTTCAGCTTTCTTATTAAGTGTCCAGGTCTCACAGGCGTATGTTGCAATGGGAAAGATGCATGCTCTTAACAATGTGATGTGGATAGTAATTCTGTATCATCAGCATATCGAAACTCTGGTATTTCATGACCACCGATATTTAGGGCATCATATTGCTCCTTGGTTATATCATCTCTGACATTTCTCATTATATTTTCGGCGAACAGGTTAAACAAATAGGGTGGCAGCACACAGCCCTGACGGACTCCTTGCTTGATGACAAACCAATCTGATGTCTCGCCATCTATTCTAACCTCTGCTTGTTGGTCTAAGTAGCGCATTTTTATGAGTTGTACTACATCTGATGGAAAGCCCATATTCCTCATGATTTCCCAGTTTTTGATGTTGTACACAGTCAAATGCCTTTGAATAATCCACAAAACGTGAGAATAGATTTATATTAAATTCGCTGCACTTCTCTATTATTAAACGCATGTTGAGTATGTGATCTCTTGTCATTTGTGATCTCTTATTCATTTTCCTTATATAAATCCAGCTTGAACCACTTTAATCTCTTCTTCCATTTTCCCTTTATAATATTTAGTAGAATTTTACTTGCATGACTGATCAGGGCAACAGTTCTATAGTTGGTGCACAATTTCAGTTTACCCTTTTCTTGTATTGGAATGAAGATAGTTCTCTTCCAATCTTTTGGTCATATACCATATTTCCATATCTTTTTGCATAATGCGTGATAGATTTGTATGCTTTCTTCTCCTCCCGCTTTAATTAGTTCAGCTAGTATCTCATCAAATCATGGTGATTTACCAGTATTACCATTCTTCAGGTTCTTTATTGCCCATGCAATTTCATCCAATGAGGGTTCAGGTTCTGTCTCTGCAGTCATTGGTTTATGTATATCATTTATATGCTTACGGTAATTCATATCATACATTCCATTGCAGTACTCCTGCCATATTTTTAGACTTTGCCTAGATTATGATAAGGTATTTCCCAACTTGTCACAGATAACATTTAATTGAGGTTGAACATTTCTTGTCAATAACTGCATTTATTTGAGCATTTCGTAATATTGCTCTATTTTAATACAACAATCTTGTATATATTGGTTTTTGTCCTTTCTTGTGTTCTTTCTTATTTCTTATGTTAAAGATTGATACTTCATTAAACTGTTATCCGTTTCTCCTTTCTTTTTTTCATTTCCCTTCGTTGTTTTATTAATTCTAACGTGCATGGTGTCATCCATGACTTATGTTGCTTAGCCCTGGTCGGAATTAATTCTTTGCCTGCTGTTATCAAGATATCTCTAGCTTGTACTGACACATTAGGCAATACTAAACCTGCAAGTCATGATGTGACGTCAGAGAAGCCGACTTTTTAAAAACGCTAAGAGTTTGCCCCAAACAACAATAAACGGCAACATATCTACATAACAATTTCCAAGAACAATTTCCAATTTCCGTTTTTTTTTTTCTTCTTCTTATAGTCCATGCAGTGCATCGTTGGTTACCATGTCTGTCCACAGTCTTCTGTCTCTTGTGCTTCAGTCATTTCTGATATCCACTTTCCTCAATGCTACGGCCTCAAACTGTTCATTATTTTCTCTCTGTCTCCTCCCGCCTCTCTTCCCCTCCAGCCTTTTTGTTGTGACTTCAGCTTTTCCCTTCACACAAAATTGCCCCAACATGTGGACTGCCTTCTTCTGATGCGAGTAACCTGTTCTCTTTGTGATTACAGCTCCATATTTGTTTCTCTAATCATGTCTGACGTGATGCAGTTGCAATGAGACAGCAACAATTGCTGCTGAAGTGTAGGTGATGCAACAATATTTAACTATCTAGAAACAAACGATCCTATTGAAAACCATAGATATCTTGTAGGTGTATATATAGTAGTTATGAATATTAAATCACACATCAAAAGCATTGTACTAGGAGCATTCCCGTATGTACTCAGTCCTCTTTTTCAGTAGTTAGCAAAGAGCTATAATGATTGTGCTACTATTGGCAGTTGAATGGTGAACATAGCTATAAAATTCTGAATAGATCAAGGTAGTAGGCCTACTCAACCTAGAGACCATGACTTACAGGCATGGGTGAAAATGACACTGTTTATCTGGTAGTCTAAACTTTGAGTGCCCTATAATGAAGGATTGGATGGAGAGTGACCAGTCATTGGGTTGATACTATTAGAACACCAAGACTCTCTTCCTCCCTTGTTTACTTTTCCCTATGATCAACATTCACTGTATCTATTTTCCTTGTTTTCTCTTAGAAATTTAACAGTATTACATTTCTAATGTTCATATTGATGATATCAGTAGATTTATATTTGATGCTGCAATTTCAGGTACTTATTAGATCCATCTAGATCCAGGCCTGACTTTTCTTTTTGAGTGAAGTACCTGGACAGAGTGATGCAGAACATTCTTTTCTTTTTTGAGTGAAGTACCTGGACAGAGTGATGCAGAACATTATTCCACCATGTAGCCACCTGCAAGCAGTTTCCTTAGCTCAGTAGGAAAGGTAACTAAGAGTACCCATAATTGCATTGGTGTGTAGTGAAACACAAACACTATCCTATACCCAGAAATAAAAGTAACAGTCATTAGGACTTAATCAACACAAGCTCAGGGAATTGATGGCATCAGGGATCCAGTCATTCTAAAGTAAAACAATATGTTTACAGTTTCAGACACTGTATATCCCTGTGTAATCACTTGAATTGTATTTGGTGATTATATGAACATATAGATATACATAGTACCATTTTTTTTATTGGACTTGATGTGTTTATGTATCGAATGACCATAAATCATCTATATATATATATATATATATATATATATATATATATATATATATATATATATATATATATATATATATATATATATATCTTATATATAAAAGGCAATCTCCTTCTGTATGTCCTTTATGCGTTCGCGAACGGTCCATCCGATTGAGATGAAATTTTCTACACGTCTTCCTCTCATTCCCGCGCTGCCAACTGTGATATTTTTTTAGTGTGAAATCGGCTGCTTACTTAATATTATTTAATTTTTCATTTTTCATTATAATTTCTATATAGCAAGGGGACTTAACTCTAGAAAAGTTATTTCAAGGGATATAACTTTTAATAACTTTTCTGTATATCTTATAGTCATATTGTTGCATCGTTTTCAAAGATTTATAAACTGTTTGTCTATAGTTATGTACAGGCATATGATACAATCTTTAAGGCATTTTCAAAGTTTTCATAAAAATAATGCATAATGCATAACATTGTAACTCATCTTTTTATGCTTAAGAAGTTATCTACAGTCATGTAGGTGATTAGAAACAGTTTTCATTAAAAAAAATGGATGGTGTGTGGAAGGACATTCTTTTAAGTTACTTTTTTTTTGTTGTATGAATTTAATGAGACGCTACCCGCCAGGAGCTGGGCGAAGCCACGCCGGGTCAGATAGATAGACAGACCCACCTTTTCACTGCAGTTATCTACAGGCATATGCGTTATAATCCTCCTCCTCCTCCTCCTACCCTCTTCCCCTCCTCCTTCCTCCTCCTCCTCCTACCTCCTCCCTCCTCCTAATCACTCCTCTTCCTTCCTCCTCCCTTCTCCTCTTCCTACGTCCTCCCCCTCATCCCTCCTCCTCCTCATTCCTCCTCCTCCCTCCTCATCCTCTCTCCCCATCCCTCCTCCTCCTCCCTCTTCCTCCCTCCGCCTCCTCCCTCCTCTTCCTCTCTCCTCCTCCTCCCTCCTATGCCTCCCTACTCCTCCTCCTTCTTCCTCCTCCCTCCTCTTCCCTCCTCCTCCTCTCTCCGCCTATCTCTTCCTCCCTCTTCCTTCTCCCTCCTCCTACTTCTCCTTTTTCTTCTTCCGCTGCTGCCGCCGCTCCATTTACCCAAGTTAATTGTTGGGGGAAGATGTAAAGATCTTTCAAGTGCTCTTTCTAATGCTTTTTGTAAGTTGACAGACAGACAGACAGACAGACAGACAGTCGGGAACGGGAACTTATATGACTACTTATATGAATTTAATGAGATGCTCCCCACCAGGGACTGGGCGAAGCCGTGCCGGGTCAGACAGACAGACAGACAGTCGGGAACGGGAACGAGAACTTATATGACTACTTATATGAATTAAATGAGATGCTCCCCACCAGGGACTGGGCGAAGCCGGGCCGGGTATGCTAGTATATATATATATATATATATATATATATATATATATATATATATATATATATATATATATATAGAATGCAATGTATGTATGTATGTACAGTCCTTTCTGCGTTCACGAACGGTCCATCCGATAGAGATGAAATTTTCTACACATGTTCTTCTCATTCCCGCCCAACCAACTGTCATAGTTTGTTAGTTTACAAACAGTTATTTACGTTATAAAATTTAATTTTTTTGATTACATTATAATTAATATATAGCAAGGGGACTTAAGAAAAGTTATATCAAGGGACATAACTTTTAGTAGCATTGCAATATATGTAATTTAAATAATTGTTGCTTTTTTCTCAAAGTTTATCTACAGTTATCTACAGGCAAATGCGTTATAATAGATAATGATAAAATCTTTAAGGCACTTTCAGTTTTAATAAAAATAATGCATCTATTTTAAACATGTGAAAATTTTCTAACTCATCTTTTTATGTTTAAAGAAGTTATCTACAGTCATGTAGGTGATTTAAAAACAGTTTTCATTAAAAATAATGGTTTTATTTTAGATACGTTAGAATTTTATTTCTGTACATTTTTGGGAGAGAAACTTTTCAATTACGCCGCAGTCAAGCAATGATGTACAAACCAGAGGGAAACAGAGAACGAGGCCAACCACGTAAACGTTGGACGGTGGCAGGCAGGCAGTAAGACAGGCAGGCAGGCAGGCAGACAGATAGAGAGGGATAGATGGAGGGAAAAACAGACGGACGGGTAGGCAGGTAGATAGACAGATCCCAGCCAGGGGCTGGGCGAAGCCGGCCGGGTCAGCTAGATATCTTGGATATCAAAGGATATGTTTTTCCGTTCGCTTGGCCGATCTATAGATATATATAGACAGATAGATTGACAGACAGACAGACGGACGGACGGGTGGACGGACGGACGGACGGACAGACAGACGGACAGACAGACAGACAGACAGACAGACAGACAGACAGACAGGGTCTGGGCAAAGTCGGCCGGGTAAGCTAGATATATTGGATATCGAAGGATTTGTTTTTCCGTTCGCTTGGCCGATCTATAGATATCGACAGACAGACAGACAGACAGACAGACAGACAGACAGATAGATAGATATGGAGGGAGTGAGGGAGGGATAGACGGACGGACAGGTAGGCAGGCAGGCAGACAGACAGAGAGACAGTCAGACAGACAGACAGACAGGGAGGGAGGGAGGGAGGGGTAGACGGAGGGAGAGATGGACGGACGGGTAGGCAGACAGACAGATAGATAGATAGATAGATAGATAGATAGATAGATAGATAGATAGATAGATAGATAGATAGATAGATAGACAGACAGACAGACAGATAGATCGATAGATCCCAGCCAGGGACTGGGCGAAGCCGGGCCGGGTCAGCTAGTGTTTAATAAATTATGAAAAGAAGTCATTTCCTCCACTGAGTGTTTTCTTGTCGTGTCAAGTAGTTCAATAAGACACACCTTAGATACTAATTAATTAGCTGAGAGAGGAGAGGCTAGGAACCCCCAACAGGAGATTGTTGGCCTTCAGGAATCTTTTCATTGTTTCCTGGAGGAATTCCTTGGTTCTCTGAAACTCTAGATATTAAATCAAGCATTTGAGCCAGTGCTGGCTCCGCACCCCCTGTAGATGGCCAGCCCATGGATCGTGCCGATGTTATTAACGTCCTTAAAGACATGTCGAGAACAGAGGACTTTGACGTCAGTGAATCCACATCGCTGTCCAGGATGAAAGACTTGGGAGTAAGAATTGGCACGGCCAGATGCAAGAGGTAGATCGGGAAAACGAGGTCCCTCGTCAACCAACACAGAACTGGCACTATTAGCCACCGGACGCTGATGCATATGCTGGGGGGAGGATCTGAGCACCTATGGACCTGTCCAGAGTGCAATGAAGATACCCCAACTGATAACTAGCTTAATTAATTATAACGGGCAGGATCACATTGGGAAAGAGGAACTTAGTATCCTTTTATCTCTTTGGGGTTTAAACAAACATATCCGACAGGTGGAAAAGGCCTGGGTGGATAAGCGTAGTGCTTTAAGGAAATGGCAAAATGCCAAGAGGAACAGAGTTGTCCATCCTAGTCCCTGCATGCACTTAGAAAGAGAGATGCACACAAAAGTAAGCTACTTCAAAAAACTGGTTAAGGTGGTTAAAAGTGAAAAATGGGCAGAGGTATGTCAAAGAGTAAGCACAGACAAGTCACTGAAATTGTTCTGGCGACTACATAAAAGCATAAGTGGTGTAGTCAAGAATAGGAGTGTTCCTGACTTCCAAGGTGCTGACCTCAACTGGTAGAGGACTGACGAGAACAAGGGCAAAGCCCTCTTCGAACGTTATCTAGAGCAGAGCAACCAGACAGACATGAGAAGCCGAAATCTTGCCAAGGAGGTCACCTCAGACAGGTGCAAGGCCCAGAACATTTGTAGTGTTTTTATGGCAGTAAGAGTGTTACAGAGTCGATACTGTTGGACAAACAGCAAAATCGGGATAACAAAAGAGACCTGGCCATACACTGGTGACCGTGTGAGATTGTGATTCATGACTGCCCACTTATCGGCTCGGTACATCATGGTGATGATGATGATAATTGTAAGTATGAGAGACATGAAAAATAGTCATACAAGCTGAGAAGCATCTTATGACTGCATATATTTGATTTCTTTGCGAGCATCTAATAACTAATAACCAAAACATTAGTAACAACTGGCAAAATTGATGGGATAACAGCAAGAGATAAATACCTGGGCGGCCTGACCAAATAGGAAAATTGGAGCCACGTTAAAAGACATCACACTTATAAAAACTATACGTGAGGGTAAGCTTAGAGGCAAGCGAGCAGGAGATAGACAACGGTACAAGTGGGAAGATAATATCAAGAGGTGGACGATCAGCAGTCTGGCAGAAGGTACAATCAAGTTGAGAGACAGACAGTGTTGGAGATCCATTGCAGTCAATCTTCACTGTGGAGACGTGATTGATTGATTGATTGAACACAGGTCATATCCACGAATGATGAATGTTAGGCAGTGAACTATGATCACCCATCGACAGGGCACATGACGATGGTGATACCAATGTAGTAGTTATATGTTAATTCCAAAATGGTGTGCGAGTGGGTCCGTTCACACCATCCGGATCTGGGGTTGACCCAGCCTCGTGAAATAGATGCCAGGAACTGTTCTGGAAATGTCAGGACGGTAACGGTACAACACTGACCACATGAACCCTCCTGTGCCATTGTGGTCACCGTACACTTGGACCCCCGGCCATATCCCCAATGTGCCGCAATGTTTTCTGTAGGAAACAATCCAGACTTTTGACAAACACACCTGCAATGCTGTCAGGACTCTCCTCATTTCCAAACAGCTGTTACTGTTACAGCTGTCGTTATTTTCCTTGTTTCTCTCCTAGACAATACCCTAGCACCTTCAATCCCGGATAGTTATTTCTACACACTCAGTCCTAGTCGTTCGTTTCAAGGTTTCTAACATAGATATTACACTAGCACCTAGATATGTATTTCTACGCACTCTATCCTAGTCGTTACTTTCACGGTTTCTAACATACATATTACCCTAGCACCCAGATATGTATTTCTACGCACTCTATCGTAGTCGTTACTTTCACGGTTTCTAACATAGATATTACCCTAGCACCCAGATATGTATATCTACGCACTCTGTCATAGTCGTTACTTTCATGGTTTCTAACATAGATATTAACCTAGCACCCAGATATGTATTTCTATGCACTCTGTCCTAATCGTTACCTTCAGTTTCTAACATACATATTACACTAGCACCCAGATATGTATTTCTACGCACTCTGTCCTAGTCGTTACTTTCACAGTTTCTAACATAGATAATACACTAGCACCCAGATATGTATTTCTACACACTCTATCCTAGTCGTTACTTTCACAGTTTCTAACATAGATATTAACCTAGCACCCAGATATGTATTTCTATGCACTCTGTCCTAATCGTTACCTTCAGTTTCTAACATAGATATTACACTAGCACCCAGATATGTATTTCTACGCACTCTATCCTAGTCGTTACTTTCACGGTTTCTAACATACATATTACCCTAGCACCCAGATATGTATTTCTACACACTCTGTCCTAGTCGTTACTTTCACGGTTTCTAACATACATATTACCCTAGCACCCAGATATGTATTTCTACACACTCTGTCCTAGTCGTTACTTTCACAGTTTCTAACATAGATAATACACTAGCACCCAGATATGTATTTCTACACACTCTATCCTAGTCGTTACTTTCACAGTTTCTAACATAGATAATACACTAGCACCCAGATATGTATTTCTACACACTCTATCCTAGTCGTTACTTTCACAGTTTCTAACATAGATAATACACTAGCACCCAGATATGTATTTCTATGCACTCTGTCCTAATCGTTACCTTCAGTTTCTAACATAGATAATACACTAGCACCCAATTATGTATTTCTACGCACTCTATCCTAGTCGTTACTTTCACAGTTTCTAACATAGATAATACACTAGCACCCAGATATGTATTTCTACGCACTCTGTCCTAGTCGTTACTTTCACAGTTTCTAACATAGATAATACACTAGCACCCAGATATGTATTTCTACGCACTCTGTCCTAGTCGTTACTTCCAGTTTCTAACATAGATATTACCCTAGCACCCAGATATGTATTTCTATGCACTCTGTCCTAGTTGTTTCTTTCACAGTTTCTACCACAAATACAGTATTAGCCTAGCACCCAAACTGTTATTTCTACTCACTTTGTTCTAGTTGTTACCTTCCCTGTTCACATCCTAGATATATAAGCCCTTATACCCTAGCACTTCCAGTCCCCGAGTTATTACTTGTACCCATTCTGTCCTAATTGTTACTTTCCGTTTATATCCTAGGAAAAACAAAGAACCCACAAACAATATGCTACACAATGTTGCCTAGCATATTTTGCTGCACACTGCAGCGTCAGAAATGAACAAATGAATCCCCTTTCAGGCCCATGTACAAAACGCACATTATCGCTGTTATTATTTGAATGTGGAGCATTTGTTATGCCCACGGTAACCGCAGATTCACTACCGTGTCTTTCAACCTGCACAACACTGGTTTAAAACAACTAATGGAGTCAGCTTCAAGGAATTTGAGTGTGTGTTTATTGTCACTCGATTGTGATATGCAAAATGTCTTTTCTTTGTTGACCATATGGCCATAATTTAAAAGATGTTAGGCGATGGGCGAAGCTGGGTTTTTATGACCTGTCAACTGCACAGGATTTTCAGAAAATTGCTTAGCTCCATTTTTTTCCACCTATACTGTATGTGTTCAGTTACTTGATTGCTAATTATCGTTCTGTCCAAACATATAACATATATATCATCATGATTTTAAAAAACAAATCATAATAACAAACAGTAAACAAATCATAATAATAAACAGTATAGAATTGAATTTTAACAAAAGGGTCAAAGAAAATAAAAACAAATTCCTGAAAATAAGAAAAATTTTAAGAATGTTTTCCAAATAAATAAACATTTCCCTTTCCATGGCAAAAAGGTTATAAGAAATTACCCAAGTATGCAGTAAAAACTATGGAATGGAAAACATATATACATCAACTACAATTAACACTTTTCAGTTTACATAAACTGTGAAAACAACACCCTGTTTGTTAAAAAGAAGGACAAATAAACCATATGGTAAATATTAACATCAGTAAACTGCATGGCATACACATACATAAACAAAATATATGGTGCTCACATGAACCAACAGACAGGCAAACTAGCACGAAGCAACCAACTACTGACACATACAAGCCAACAGTCTGGTAAGCACACAAGAATCAACCATTTACTTGGCACACAGACCTATTCAACTGCATACAACAAACACATAAATCAACATATGTGAAGCAATGTTAATCAACAACTTTTTGACAAACACATAAATCAACATATGTGAAACAACGTTAATCAACCACTATATGACAAACACATAAATCAACATGTGTGAAGCAATGTTAATCAACCACTGCACGACAAACACATGAATCAACATATGTGAAGCAACGTTAATCAACCACTACATGATAAACACATGAATAAACATATGTGAAGCAACGTTAATTAACAACTATATGACAAACACATAAATCAACATATGTGAAACAGCGTTAATTAACAACTATATGACAAACACATAAATTAACGTATGTGAAACAACGTTAATCAACAACTGTATGACAAACACATAAATCAACATATGTGAAACAGCGTTAATTAACAACTATATGACAAACACATAAATCAACATATGTGAAACAACGTTAATCAATAACTATATGACAAACACATAAATCAACATATGCGAAACAACGTTAATCAACAACTGTATGACAAACACATAAATCAACATATGTGAAACAACGTTAATCAACAACTGTATGACAAACACATGAATCAACATATGTGAAACAATGTTAATCAACAACTATATGACAAACGCATGAATCAACATATGCGAAACAACGTTAATCAACAACTGTAAGACTAGCATGAATCAACCATCCATATGGATAACAATGTTAATCAACAACTGTACAACAAATACATGAATCAATCACCCATATGGCCAACAATTTTAATCAACAACTGTACGACTAACATAAATCAACAATCTGTATGGATAACAATGTTAATCAACAAGTATACAACATATACATGAATCAACTACCCATATAGACAACAATGTTAGTCAACGCATCTACATCATCCATGCCATCTCAAAATTGAAGGTCAGATGTAATGACTCTCTCCCATCTTCTGTCCAGCATCGTGATGGTGCCACTCAAGACAGGCTTCCCCAGTCATGTCTGCCTGTTGTCTAGCTACATGAAACAGTCGCCTTCTTGTGCACACACCCTCCATTCTCCCCTACAGCACATGCTTCAACAGGAAGCTGTTTCTTCTTTATGCCCAAATACCTTAATTGTGTAACCTTGACCTTATAAGTTTTGATTTCTTCTGCTTAAGTATATTTTTTTCTCTCTTTTTTTTTTTTAAAGGATTTCCTTTTTCAGCTTTAGCTATTTGATATTTCACTTGTTTAATATATATTTCATTGGATGCCATCACGGCGCCCAGATGTTGAATTTAACGTACCTCAGGATGTTTATATTTACTATCGACCTAATAACTCTACAGTTTCCACTTTATGTAAAAAGCTGTTTCAGTTTGTTTAATATTACTGTGCCTTTTCCATTCTCTTTATTTCTATCTCACAATTGCCACCATCTGCTGTTAATTGTCCAAGGTAAGAAAATCTAGTGTCTGTTGATCCCTATAATTTACAGAACTGGATAAGCGTATGTTAATAATCAGTGTTTTGTTTCTTTATATTTATGTCTGTCATTTTCAAACATTTATTTTCTTTGTATTTGATTTACCATTTCTTGCAGATGCAGCTCTCTTTCAGCCTGCAGAAGTATATTGCCTGGACACCATGCTCTGTTTATTCTGCTTCCACTGCTGTATTGCACATGAAGCAACAAGCCACCAACAAGAGCAAGGATTTGTGAATATCTTACAATTCTAGGTTTAGTATTCCACAATGTCATGTGAAATATATGTGTTAATTGAGAAACAGGCAATGATCTAAACAGAACTATGATTTCTTCTATTCTGTTCTTACAAAAACAGTAGGACAATTATATAAAAATGATCTATGCAAAGTTCCAATAATGCAAAAATGATTAATTTAACATTTGAATGTAGAGACATAGCTGGCACTTATATTTATTATTGCTTGTTTTTCTCTTCTCAGTAACCTTGAGAAGGTTTGAGAAAATCATAAAGATCCAATCAAAACTTCCAGTAAGGCAAAAATGGTGAGTTCACTCAATAGGGAAGTATAGCTAATAACTACACCCGAGATGTTCTTTTCAATTCATCAAGGAAGGTAAGAGAAAACCATGTTATGAAGATCAAGGCAAACCTTCCAGCTCAAAGCAAATATCACATAAAAAAACCTAATAAAACAACAAATGGCTGCTCTTCTCTGTCCAAACAACTTCTCAACAGTAACAGGCAACATCAAAAGAAAAAAGTTAGTTGCATAAACTTTACAGGATGTAGCAGTCAACCCCAGAATATTTTGGCTGTTTGTGATTCCTGGGCAAGTTTATGTTCAGTAGTTTGCCATTGCTTTCTGGACGACCGGCACCCATTCCATTTCATTAAAAAACGCAAGGCAGTCTGCTGCCAAATCTCCTGCAGTTGTGTTTCAAACACAGTATGTGGGATTATGAACTGCGCCCGTAAACCCTTCGCCACGGAGCCGGCAACAAAGAAGCAAAATAACCTGCATGTAAATAATATATATATATTTCCATACCACAGCATTTCTGGCTCTCATGTAGAAACTATTCTATGTATGCCTGTGCGTTAACCATTATTTTTCAAATACATCGTAACATAAGTAGATCCTAAATATAATATACAGCAGGTAATATATTAAAAGTAAATGACTACAGATTTCATCTATCTGATTAAGTTATACTTCTTCTTCTTCTACTTTTCATCTCCCAATGCAGCACAGGCTTTCAACCAACTCAAGCCAATTCCTTTGTAACCTTGCTCATGATTGGTTGAATCTCACACTACTGTTTGGCTTGCTCCCCAAGGAGAAAACTCCACTGAAAGCGACACAATTTGAGTCACAATACATTATGGCCAAGCTGTACTCCTTTCCCAAAGAGGGCTTCCTGAAATGCTTCCAACAAAGGCAGGACTTCTGGAACAAGTGTGTACAGCTCCAAAATAAAGTACTTTAAAGGAGATTAGGGTTACAGACTCTGGGTGAATAATTCTATTTTTTCCCAGCTAGAGGCCCTGTACATTTAACAGACAACAAAATTATTAAAATATGAAGGTAAGCAAAGTAAGTAAACAACCCTTTTACATGCTTAAGGTACATAGGGCACACAAAGCTTGGACTATATTTGTAAAGACCAAATGGCACTTGGTGGGCGGTGTGGTTGATGTCAGGTCAGGTACTTTTACTTACTAAGGCATTTTCTGGTACCCATTTAACGCTTGGTCAACCTGGAAGCAGGGGCACATTTTAAAATTTAAAACCGCCCCAATACAGATCAAACCCAACACCAGTGGTGCGACAGCCAAGCATCTAGCTGCTACTCTACCGTATGAAGGTGGCTTATTCAAATTGATAAACATTTGGTGATTTGCTTAGTACACAATAAGTTAGAACATAGATATTATTCTTACATTCTGTAACCATATCATGCATCTACAATCATGGCCTGCTCAAAACACTTACTTTCATACAAATACAAGTTTTGCTTCTATAGCAATGTTAATTTATTCTATAAGCTTTTTAGACTTAAAATATCTCCTGAGGTAGAGAACTTGCCAGGTTGCCAGTCCCAGCAGGCATACCATGGAGAATATACTGAAGTACAGTACAAGTGAGTGTGTGGACTCTGGAAAGGAAAACAGAGTTGTGTTACATTGATGCATGATACAATTACACAAATAATACATATATTTTTAACAGATAATAGCGTGTTTTCAAAATACTAACTATATGACCCAGCAGTCATAGAGTTGAAATAAGTTTGCTCGCTTGCCAACATAAAAGTAGTGTTGTAGATAATCTGCTTGCTTGCTTGCCAACGTACAAGCAGCGCTGCAGAATGTTTGCTTGCTTGCAAGTATACAAGTAGTGCTGTAGTGTGTTCATTTTCCAACACACAAGTAATGTTAGTTTGTTCATTTTCCAAGACACAAGTAGTGTTGTAGTGTGTTCACTCTCCAACACACAAGTAGTGTTGTAGTGTGTTCACTTGTCAACACACAAGTAATGTTATAGTTTGTTCACTTGCCAACACAGTGCTGTAGTGCTGTAAATAATTTGCTTGCTCTCAACACACAAGTAGCATTTTAAACAGTTTGCTTGTTCGCCAACACAGATGTACTGTTGTAAACAGTTTGCTTGCTTGCCAACACACATGTAGTGTGGTAAATAGTTTGCTTGCTCGCCAACACACATGTAGTGTAAATAGTTTGCTTGCTCGCCAACACACATGTATTGTTGTAAATAGTTTGCTTGCTAGCCAACACACATGTACTGTTGTAAATAGTTGCTTGCTCGCCAACACACATGTACTGTTGTAGTTTGCTTGCTCGCCAACACACATGTACTGTTGTAGTTTGCTTGCTCGCCAACACACATGTACTGTTGTAAATAGTTTGCTTGCTAGCCAACACACATGTACTGTTGTAAATAGTTTGCTTGCTCGCCAACACACATGTAGTGTGGTAAATAGTTTGCTTGCTCGCCAACACACATGTAGTGTGGTAAATAGTTTGCTTGCTCGCCAACACACATGTAGTGTGGTAAATAGTTTGCTTGCTCGCCAACACACATGTAGTGTGGTAAATAGTTTGCTTGCTCGCCAACACACATGTAGTGTGGTAAACAGTTTGCTTGCTCGCCAACACACATGTAGTGTGGTAAATAGTTTGCTTGCTCGCCAACACACATGTAGTGTGGTAAATAGTTTGCTAGCTCGCCAACACACATGTAGTGTGGTAAATACAGGTAGGCCCCAGTTAACGCCGGGTTTACGTTCTTGGAAAACGCAACGTTAAGTGAAACGACGTAAAGCGAATCACTATTTCCCATAGAATTAAATTAAATATGGTGTGTTGTGTACCACAGTGATGTTTATTTTTATGGTTGTTGATATTTATTGGCTAAATACAGGTGGGTTGGAGGGCGACTGGTAGAGTTATTAGGACGTAGAGGCATTAAATTCTGCCTCTTTATCTGAGGACGAAACTGTAATCTTTTCCTGGCTCTTCTCTGCTTGAACAAAAAATATGTCCAGTGTCTGCTGGACAGTAACCACCCTCATCAATATCAGCACTAGCTGCTTCACCTGTTGTCTGAATGTTGTGCAGGTGTGAACGCTTCTTAGAGCACTCAAATCAACCACAACTTGCTCTAAAACTATCATCGGCACTACTAGTACTGCTCTCACCCGCT
Organism: Cepaea hortensis; assembly: GCA_963921405.1. Classification (NCBI taxonomy): domain Eukaryota; kingdom Metazoa; phylum Mollusca; class Gastropoda; order Stylommatophora; family Helicidae; genus Cepaea; species Cepaea hortensis. The sequence continues at coordinate 33,651,333 of OY992881.1, forward strand.
TTCATAGCTAGATCTTCATAGAGAGACTTTGCTTTCTCTTGAATAACCATCTTGCTCACAGGCATATTCCGTTAGTTCTGGTCTTCAATCCAGGTGGTCAATTGTGCTTCCATGTTCTCCATAAGAATACTTCTGGTACAAGTGATCTTGGAAGCACTCAAAGGGGTTACGTTTTTAGCAGCCTCTTTGATTTTGTCAGCACCTGCATGAATTGTCCTTGCCGTCTTCGGAGGTAAACCATGGACTTTACGGATATTAACAACCCGATCGCCAGCCTCAAAACGTTATGGCGAAACGTAGCGACGTATAGTGAAGTTAGTCCACTATGTGACAATGACGTTATAGCGAAACGATGTATACCGAGGCGACATTCAGCGGGGCCTACCTGCAGTTTGCCTGCTTGCCAACATACATGTAGTGTGGTAAATATTTTGCTTGCTCACCAACACAGATGTAGTGTTATAAACAGTTTGCTTGCTCGCCAACACAGATGTAATGTTTGTAAACAGTTTTCTTGCTCACCAACACAGATGTACTGTTGTAAACAGTTTGCTTGCTCACCAACACAGATGTACTGTTGTAAACAGTTTGCTTGCTCGCCAACACACATGTAGTGTAGTAAATAGTTTGCTTGCTCGCCAACACGTGTTGAAAATAATTTGCATGCTAGCCAACACACATGTATTGTTGTAAATAGTTTGCTTGCTAGCCAACACACATGTACTGTTGTAGTTTGCTTGCTCGCCAACACACATGTACTGTTGTAGTATGCTTGCTCACCAACACACATGTACTGTTGTAGTTTACTTGCTCGCCAACACACATGTACTGTTGTACATAGTTTGCTTGCTCGCCAACACACATGTACTGTTGTAAATAGTTTGCTTGCTAGCCAACACACATGGACTGTTGTAAATAGTTTGCTTGCTAGCCAACACACATGTACTGTTGTAAATAGTTTGCTTGCTAGCCAACACACATGTACTGTTGTAAATAGTTTGCTTGCTAGCCAACACACATGTACTGTTGTAAATAGTTTGCTTGCTAGCCAACACACATGTACTGTTGTAAATAGTTTGCTTGCTAGCCAACACACATGTACTGTTGTAAATAGTTTGCTTGCTAGCCAACACACATGTACTGTTGTAAATAGTTTGCTTGCTCGCCAACACACATGTACTGTTGTAAATAGTTTGCTTGCTAGCCAACACACATGTACTGTTGTAAATAGTTTGCTTGCTAGCCAACACACATGTACTGTTGTAAATAGTTTGCTTGCTCGCCAACACACATGTAGTGTGGTAAATAGTTTGCTTGCTCGCCAACACACATGTAGTGTGGTAAATAGTTTGCTTGCTCGCCAACACACATGTAGTGTGGTAAATAGTTTGCTTGCTCGCCAACACACATGTAGTGTGGTAAATAGTTTGCTTGCTCGTCAACACACATGTAGTGTGGTAAATAGTTTGCTTGCTCGCCAACACACATGTAGTGTGGTAAATAGTTTGCTTGCTCGCCAACACACATGTATTGTGGTAAATACAGGTAGGCTCCAGTTAACGTCGGGTTTACATTCTTGGAAAACGCAACGTTAAGTGAAACGACGTAAAGCGAATCACTATTTCCCATAGAATTAAATTAAATACGGTGTGTTGTGTACCACAGTGATGTTTATTTTTATGGTTGTTGATATTTATTGGCTAAATACAGGTGGGTTGGAGGGCGACTGGTAGAGTTATTAGGACGTGGAGGCATTAAATTCTGCCTCTTCATCTGAGGACGAAACTGTAATCTCTTCCTGCCTCTTTTCCTGGCTCTTCTCTGCTTGAACACAAAATTTGTCCAATGTCTGCTGGACAGTAACCACCCTCATCAATATCAGCACTAGCTGCTTCACCTGTTGTCTGAATGTTGTGCAGGTGAGAACACTTCTTAGAGCACTCAAATCAACCACAACTTGCTCTAAAACTATCATCGGCACTACTAGTACTGCTCTCACCCGCTTTCATAGCTAGATCTTCATAGAGAGACTTTGCTTTCTCTTGAATAACCATCTTGCTCACAGGCATATTCCGTTAGTTCTGGTCTTCAATCCAGGTAGTCAATTGTGCTTCCATGTTCTCCATAAGAATACTTCTGGTACAAGTGATCTTGGAAGCACTCAAAGGGGTTACGTTTTTAGCACCCTCTTTGATTTTGTCAGCACCTGCATGAATTGTCCTTGCCGTCGTTGGAGGTAAACCATGGACTTTACGGATATTAACAACCCGATAGCCAGCCTCAAAACGTTATGGCGAAACGTAGCGACATATAGTGAAGTTAGTCCACTATGTGACAATTACGTTATAGCAAAACGAAGTATACCGAGGCGACATTCAGCAGGGCCTACCTGTAGTTTGCCTGCTTGCCAACATACATGTAGTGTGGTAAATATTTTGCTTGCTCACCAACACAGATGTAGTGTTATAAACAGTTTGCTTGCTCGCCAACACAGATGTAATGTTGTAAACAGTTTGCTTGCTCACCAACACAGATGTACTGTTGTAAACAGTTTGCTTGCTCACCAACACAGATGTACTGTTGTAAACAGTTTGCTTGCTCGCCAACACACATGTAGTGTAGTAAATAGTTTGCTTGCTCGCCAACACATGTGTTGAAAATAATTTGCTTGCTCGCCAACACACATGTACAGTTGTAAATAGTTTGCTAGCTAGCCAACACACATGTACTGTTGTAAATAGTTTGCTTGCCCGCCAACACACATGTACTGTTGTAGTTTGCTTGCTCGCCAACACACATGTACTGTTGTAGTTTGCTTGCTCGCCAACACACATGTACTGTTGTAGTTTGCTTGCTCGCCAACACACATGTACTGTTGTAAATAGTTTGCTTGCTAGCCAACACACATGTACTGTTGTAAATAGTTTGCTTGCTCGCCAACACACATGTAGTGTGGTAAATAGTTTGCTTGCTGGCCAACACACATGTACTGTTGTAGTTTGCTTGCTCGCCAAGATACATGTACTGTTGTAAATAGTTTGCTCCATTTGCCAACACACAAGTCGTGTCGTAGATAGTTTGTTTACTTACTAACATACAAGTTGTGTTTAGATAATTTGCTCGTGTACCATCACAGTGGTATTGTAGTTATTTTGCCTCATCTGCTAACATAATTTCAATGTTGTTATTTTGCCACTTGCTAATACAGTTGTAATTTGGTTGTTATTTTGCAACTTGCTAATACAGTGGCAGTGTGGTTGTTATTTTGTTCCCTTTATTAACATTGTGGTAGTTATTCTTCCCCCTGGCCAACACAATGGTATAGGGTTTAATCTCCAACAGCAACAAAACTGGATGACCTGGCCAAAGAATGTTTCATCATCACCCAATGGCTTCCTTATGTGAAGGTTGGTTGTGATGGATCTCCAGCAATTTCTGCTCTAAGCCTTTGTTGTACATTCTGCTAGGCTGGATCTTGATCGTATCTTGATGTCTATCCAATTTATATCTTCTTTAGCTCTTCTGCTTTCAGATTTTCCCTCTAGTATGATTCTTGGTAGATTATTTTGTCATTTGATGTGACAAATGTATCTGGTCTCTCTATTTTTAGTTCCTTCTGTAATTCCTCTTAAGAAACTGTATTAATTTTCTATTAATATAAAACCGCATCTAAATGTTGCCATTCTGATAATATTTTATAAATAATGCTGTTACCATTGGTACTTCTCATTTCTGTCTCACGGTCCCTCATGTATGCAAAATCCTCAACAAGGGACGAGGACCAGTCTTCTAATCTTCTCAGTTCAACTTCCAGTGGTTTAAGTTTTTCGGCTTTAGCAATCTGATGAGAAACACAAAACATCAAACAGACATGAACACTTTATATAAAACTGTTAGTTGGTTTGTTGGCTGGTTAGTTGGTTGACTGAATGGTTGGTTGGTTGCCTGGTTAGTTTGTTGGCTGGTTGGTTAATTGGTTAGTCAGTCATGTGGTTGGCTGATTAGCTGGTTGGTTAGTTAACTGGTTAGTCAGTCAGTGGGCTGGTTGGTTAGTCAGTCGGTTGGTTGGTTAATTAATTGGTCAGTCAGTCAGATGGTTGGTTGGTTGACAGGTTAGCTGTTTGATCAAATAGTCAGCTGGTTGGCTGACAGTTGGCTGATTGGTCAGTCGGTCAGTTGGTTGACTAGTTGGAAGACCTCCAGAAGTCTGAGTTCTAACTCTTGAGCCCCATGCTTTGACTTCAGATTACCTGATCTCTGAGATAGGCTTGCACCTGTCAGGGTAAGATTGGTGTAGAGGTGACTCTATGGCAGAGCTCTCCTCCCCCCGCTCCAAGCTCAGAAACCAGTGAGGTATTTAAGACTACTACCAGAACTTCAGATCTGCAATGAAGCATGATGATCCTTTCAGCATTAGAGAAACTAGGGACTCTGTGGACAGATCGAACCACAAAGAGGTGCACCAAGTTCTTGGCCAATATCAGATATGGTCATGGCATTGTCACCACCATGGCCCATGACCTGTCAAAACTTGATACGGCCTCCCACTCCCTGATCACCAAAATGCACAGGGGCTGCAAATATTCTACTAAGGACAGAATTTCTCAATTTTCTATATTTTTGCCAGGGGTATGACCATTACAAGCTACTCAGTACACTTTCCAATAACTGAGGGATTTTTAACATGTCAACATGCACATGGGGACCTGCTATTTAAGTTTCCTTTATCCACAGCTCAGCGACGGAGGGGTTATGGGCGCAGTTCGTAATCCTGCATACCACGTTGGAAACATAGCTGAAGGCGATTTGGCAGCATTGCCTTGCATTAGGTTTTTATGAAATGGTATGAGTGCCAGTCGTTCGGAAAGCAATGGCAAACTACTAAACGTATACTTGACCAGGAATCACAAACGGCCAAAAATGCTGGGGTTGACTGCTACGTCCTGTAAAGGATATACAACTAACTTTATCCGAGAAGGTTAGACATCCAAACAAATCCCCAGAGATCTGGCAGTGAATGACATCATCAAACTCCCCTGAACAAAATGTGGTATTTGATATGGCAGACCTCTTGTATCAGAAAGTTGAGAAGGAAAAGATGATGACATGTGAACAATTCAATGTCACTGAAATAATTGCATCTGTATTTTGTGAATTGGTCTCATGCTATATATTCATACTTGACACTAGGATATTGACCCGCAATATTTTGTTTGTTTCGACAATACAGTCAATATAACCAAGGCAAAGCTAATGCCAAGCAGATATCACTGATGGTGAATCGACAGAAATTCACATAAGCTTGGTCACACATCATAAGAAATGACAAAAATACTCATAAACTTACATATGATGAGAAGTGACAGAAATAAATATAAACTTGGTCACACATAATCAGAAGTGACAAATTCACATAAACTTGGTCACACATCAGATAAAATGATACAAATTACATAACTTACACATCAAGTGGAGTGACCAGGTCCCTTCCTTGTCACTTTTATCTTTCCCAGACAACTTGATAATCATTTTATAACTCTCTTTGGAACCGCTGAGTTAAGTAACTTAAATATCACTTTATTCTGATTGCTTCACTTTTATTTCACATTTGCATATTATGCCTTCATTTAGTTTACATTAGTGTTATTTCTGTCTTTGTTGTTATTTGTTATTTTTTTTCTGATTACTGATGAGGACTTGTTGCCACATTATGAAATGTTTTATCTTTTTTTTTTTTTTTTTTTGAGATTGTGCTCATGTAAAGCTAACCTACACTTTATACTTTTTCAATTATAGCTTATATTTCGACAGCTTTATAAGTTAACCCCATTTCATTTACATAATACTCTGCCAGGACTTGAGAAATATATGGCCAGGAAAAGAAATCTCTCATCCAAAGTCAAACCGTGTCAGCCTATCATTGCATCCCCTCCTACAATTGGTCAATATACAGTCGAGTCCATTTAAGTCAAACTCGGATGAGTAGAATTTCGCTTAAGTCGAGGTTACTGGCTTAGTCACGGCCATTATCCTTCTTTATCATTGTATAAAATGTCCTGATAAGTCGAATTCGGTTAACTCGAATTTTCGGATCAGTCAAACATAAAAATGAATACCGACTATATAAGTGTTCACGTTTAAGTCGAACTGTTCATTTCACACCCCAAAGAAAAAAATTGTTTCGCGAAAGAATTATTTTTAGTCAGCTGGAGAACAACAATCGGTACGGCACATAGGATATCTCGCTACATGTCAACAATGGTGACTAGTGGACGAAAGCTTGGTACTTTAACTTTAAAACGAAAAATTGAGCTGTTGGAAGAGGTTAAACATAGTGGGAAGAAGAAAGTTAATATAGCTAGCGAATTTGGTATTCCAACATCGACACTTTCCAGCATTTTAAAGCATAAAGACCGCTACAGAAAATTGTTATTCGAATGTCAAATCGGCGGTGACAGACAGTGAGGTAAAACACCAAAAGACACATGGCACCCAAGATGTGCAGCGTGGGAGCCGACAAGACCGTCAAGAAGACGAACAGTGAGAGCCTGCCTGCTAGCTGCAACAAAGAACCTGAAACTACAGTTACCACTGAAGCTACCACGAGGGAGAAGATCGACAGCCCACCACAGACAAGATCCAAGACAGCAGAGAAGAAGGAGGAGAAAGACACCAGAGTCGGAAACACCGACTCAAAAACAGTCTGATGGGTTGTCAAGCGGATTCAACTGGAGCTGTCAGACGAAGAAATCCTCAAGCAGCTGCAAGAAGAGAATCTCAACATCAGAATCTTGAAGGCGGAGCAGATCCTGACTTACTCAAAGATCCCTACGACGCTGGCGGTAGTGACGACTGAGGGGAGCGAGATACCACACCAGGTAACAATTAGCAAGAAAATTCAACAGCCTGAAGGATTCATACCGAGGATTACTCAATGTTCCAGATGTCAGAGGGCCGGCCACAGCAGAGAAGAATGTTGCAGTAAAACGGAAATCTGTCGCTACTGCGCCGATCACCACGCCTTTAAAGAGTGTCCGCTGGCCAAGCTGGACACGGACTTCAGAGCACCCAACAGCAACAGAAAGTGCGCCAACTGCCAGGGCAAGCATGGAGCAAGATACTTGGGCTATCCATACCTCCAAAGACATAGAGACATCTTAAAGCTCGAAATTAACACAAAGACGTCATACAAAGAAGCAAGGCGGAGGTGCGAGACGGCCATGTGTATATCTCAAGCTGAAAGAAATCAACTGCAGAACCAGATAGACGAGCTAAAGAAGCAAGTCAAGGCAATACTGATGCCAGCACCAACCAGCGAGAATGAGAAGCTGCTGGTCGACATGAAAGAGATCCAGCACAACATCAAACAAGAGATATAGCGCATGGCTAAGATGAAGAAGGAAAACGAGGAAATCCTACAAATGTTCAAGATCGAAAGAGAACTACTGAACGCCGAAAGGGCGCAGCAGCAATCCAAACCAACAGATGAGATGAAGCACCACAAAAAACATCGAAAAACTGATGAAGACAATTCACAAAAAAGGAGGCAAAAAGCCACATGATGGAGCAAAGCCACAGACCAATCAGAAGCAGCAAGCAGTAGCCAGTAGTCCAGCCACGATACCTAAGCAACCCGAGATGAAATCAGCATCCCGCCAGGTAGATGAATATGACCTAGAGGAGCCTGAAGATAACGGGAGCACAGATGAGGAAGACAGTCCCTTCGTTGCTTTCTACAAGAGGAAAGTAATATATGAAGCTGATTACGAAGAAAGGTTAAGTCAAGCCAGACTACAATGCAAACAATACAAAAATGACCCCAGCACATGGAAGGATAAATTTCATATGGAAAAGCAACTCATCTGGAAACAAATGAGTGAAGAATACCACAGCAACTACGAGAAGGTGACAAACTCAGAACAAAATGAAAGATAACGAAACATCAAACAAAGAGTCCATATAAGGACTGCAACCAGTCAAGTCAGATGAGCCAGGAGCCTTCACCAACAAAAGAAATCACCAAAAGAAGGGAACAAAGGACAGCCGCCGAACAACACCCCCCCCCCAGCTGAAGTCACAGACACAAACCAACATAACCAGTCCGAGATAGGACTCACTCGTAAGAGCGCACAAGACAAGAATTAGGGTGAATGAACCCACAAAAACCCCGGCTCTCAACAATAACCACCGCTGAGGAAGCAGGTTAGACGAGACCGAACTGAGAATTTTTTTTTTTCGAAAACTGGAGGATGACTGTGGGCTGCAAGCTCAACCTGTATTGCAGTCAGATATTTTGGCATGGATTGACAAAATTGACATTTACATGATGCAGACTGGATGTTCAGATGATGCAGTCTTACCATTTTATGCCTTTAAATGGGCCATGGGAAGACATTTTTCACAAGTCAAGAAGCAAAGCAAAATTATAGACTTTTTCTTTAATTAATTTGGAAATTTTCAAAATTAAACATTTCAACATGTCTGATATTGTATTGCTATTTATTTGTTCACTGCCTGTGTTTCCTAAGTGGTATAATCATTTTACTCAATGCTACTGCATGGTATTCGTGTAAATTAGTGTAAATGTGTGCAGTCTGGATAAGTAGAATTTCTGATAAGTAGAACAAATTCCTTCAGCCCCTGCGACTTCTACTTATCCAGACTCCACTGCATTTTAAAGTATTTTTATTGTTATCAAATGAAAGTCTTGCAATTTTGATCAAAACAATAGGAAACAGAAGACAAATATGCAGATCTTGAGAACTTTCTAGAGTATAAACAGTCAGAATTTCAAATTCTGGAAATGCTAAGAGGCAACAAAGATTCTGACATTGTAATACTCACATCCTCATAGTTTTTGGCTTCCACACCATGCTTTATATTCAGGAACACCTCTCTTTCCGCAGCAATACCACCTTGAAAGTAATGTTAAAATAACAGAGTTAATAAATAAACTGGTCAGTTAACAACAGAAACCTCAATGCCACAATGCCAAGCTGTCTGGGATTGTCTCTCCCTGTCTCTATTTCTCTCCACCTTTTCTGTTATCACAGCATATTTCAGTTTTCTGCCTTCTCTTTACATGTCTAAAGAATCTGTAATGTCTTCATCCGGCACATACAATTACTATGTATGAATAGCATATGAGCTGTATATCAATCATGCATGCTTATTCCATGACACAGTTGTCCAGTCGACAACAAGAAAATAGATGAATAACTCATATATATATATATATTCATGTCATCCACGACTCGACGCTCTATGGAGAACAGATCGCAATCGGATAACGCAGAGGATGCTTCACGTTAAAAGTGCCGCGCAGAGACATGCGCTATATGCAGCCAGGAAAAAGAAGGCAGAGGCAAGGAAAGCCGCTGCGACTGCTGAGCCCAGTTCTACAAACAGCAGTCCTGCTCCTACACCAGCTGAAACTGTTCCCGTAGCTGAAGAAACCACAATTGAAGCCTGCAGCAGCTGGGGAGTCCTAACCAGCACCAAGACGATGCAGCCCAATGTACCAGAGACCTCCACACAGGAGGAAACAACAACTACCGTGGACTTCACCGGCAAAATTCTACCCAAGCAGACAAGCGTGGGAGAAGCCAAACTGTCGGCGTTACCAACAGACAAGATAATGAGTCTGTTGGAAAACGAGCTGGGAAGACACAGCATTGACCAGCTGCGCAAGACACCTTATGGAGTAGTGGTCTCCATCAACAAAAACCCAAAGACCACAGCACTTATGCAGAAGATTGCACAAGTAGAGAAAGCCGTCATTCAGCTTCACCACGGCATAGTAACGGAAGCCACCCGGCATCAAACAATGAAACGATGGGTCATCAAACGAGTCACCACCCATCTCACTAACAGCCAGGTCAGGGAGATGTTGGCGAGGGAGAACCGCAAAATCAAGATCACCAGTGCTCACCGCATCATCAGAAAGAACATCCCCTCTACAGTTGTCGTCGTAACATCAGAGGACAGAGTGATCCCTCAATACATTATATGGGGCAAGAAAGACCAAGTACCAGAGCACTACATACCGAGAGTGCTGCAGTGTTCTAAATGCCAAAAATTTTGGCACACCCGTGCAACCTGCAAAAGTGATGTGGTGTGTAGGTACCGCTCTGGTCCCCATCCATACAGTCAGTGCCAGCATGCAAAGATTGACACGAACTTCAGGAGGTCTAACACCAACAGAAAGTGCGCCAACTGCCACGGCAATCACGGCGTCAGGTACCTCGGCTGCCCCTGCCACCAAGACAGCAAAGAAGCTATGAAAATCACCATCAAGTTTAACCTACCATATAAGGAGGCTAGGAGGCAGTACGAGGTGACCAACCAACTCACCAAACATGACAAAGCACAACTGGAAGGCCAACTGAAGGATCTGAGAACACAGTTAAAAAACATGGAGGAAGAAAAAGACAAGACACAAGAAACGCAGATAACGGCCATTCAGCGCGTCCTGGACGAATTGAAGCAAGTCCAGCAGAATATAGAGCAGGATGTTGCTCGAATGGCTGCTATAAAGGCTGAAAATTATGAAACTTTATCAAAAATCCAAGAAGAAAGAGAAAAGACAGAAGAAACGCTCAAACAGATCCAAGAAGAAAGAGAACTGCTCAAGGCACAGAAAGAAACATCCAAACCAGAAAATGCAAAGACCCAGACAGAAGAAGAAGCATCAGAAGAAGAAATAGAAACAGAACTGGATGAAAACAGCTACCCAGACCAAGACCAATTGTGTAGGGTGATTGCAAATCGGCCCCGCTCTCCACCAAGATTGAACTATCGAGATGACACATGAAACCAAAGACGAACGAGAGGATTCGGAGACAACCAGGTGGGACGACGATTGGTAAAGCTCCCTGAAGGAAACAGCACCATATGACGAGGTGGGTACAATTACTCCAGGCCTTAACAAGTGCGCGATTCTGCCCAGAAATGAAAGACCTCAACATGAAAGTAACGAACAAAATCAACCAACCAGAAGCCAGGAAGCCGAAAACAAGCAGCCCGATCTACGAACGAATCAAAACAAGCCACACAATAAAGGACCCAAATACAACCAAACAGATATAATTGACGGTTGAAGGGGTCCATTCGTCTCTGCTGATGAACGATGAACGATATTCATGTAGTTGTATTAATGTGTGTTTATTTTTTGTGTCCTGATAAGGGCTTTGGCCGCAGAATCCATTTTTTTATTTGTGTTCTAGTCAAGCTTACTTAGTCACCTACTTCTCATGTTATGGTGATTCATTCATTGCATGGGCTGTACATGCATGCTGTAATTTTTAAATATTGTTTCATATTTTATATATTTTTCAAAAGGTTATGAAAATAGAATGACAAAACCACAAGCAACTATTTTCAAACTTCCCACCTTGAGAAAAATAAAAACACAAATGAAAATATACTATGTTTTTAATACACGAGGAAATTAAGTTTTGCATAAATGTGCAGACTGCTTCTCTGGCCATCACAAACAATTAAACAAGGAAACATAGTCATGTGGCAGATGGAAGGTGAAGTTCAAGGCGTGAAGTTCAAGACCTTCACATATTAAGGTCATAACATAACAAGGTGGGATAGCCTGCTCCATTTCTTGGCATCTTTCTTTCCCAGACGCTGAAAGTTATCAGGTGACTACTGTATGCATAAACAATTACAATAATAAACAAGAAACAAATGAAAGCAACTAATAACAAAATGAAAGAAAGATTAAAAGATGAAAACATCAACTTAAAGAAAAATTCAACAAGTTACTGAACTTACCCTTTGCCTTGGATGTAAAGCAAATTTCATACTGGTCATACTCATCGGTAGTAAAAGCAAATCGACCTTTGATGGCATTTTCCTTCGAGTACAAAGTGTGACCACGCAAATCTGTCACCTGCAAGCACAACAGTGAGATAATGATTTATTTTCATAATTTTTCCTCTTTTAAGGAAGAGTGTGTCGCCTCTTATTATGCAAATTAAAGGTCAATGTGTCAAACTTCAGTGTGCCTTTTGTGCAAGGTGTGCTTCCTGTAGAAAGATTCCATCCAAGGTGGAGGGCTCAGTCTACCCATGAAGTAATAATCTTGCCAGGGCAACAGTCTTATGGCCCACCCTTTGCTATTTCCAACTGCTGTGGGATGTCTAATATGCACATGTACATGAAACCTCTTGTTTTGCACCCTTGTCCGAGAAGGCAAGGCGTCCAATCTCAATGCCCAAGTGATCGAGGAGACAGGTAATATCATTAGACACGAGTGGCTCTTGGAAAAATTCGCAACCCTATGATGGAAACGAACCCTGCCCCTTCTGAGTCTAACATGGACACCATACCTCTCAGCCACAACTCTCCCAGATTAAGAGTAATAATTGTTATGTTTCTTTGGAAATAACAAGAGCAATTTGAGTGCGTGTTGGTTCTACCTTACTGTACCAACTCAGCAATGAACTTTAAACTATTTTTATGTTTACATCATTACAATGCTTAGTACCAGTGGTAAAATATGCTGGGAGGCTTTTGGTAAGAACTGAAGAAATAAAAACCTCATAAAACCACTTTTTCTAGCAATTGCCAGGCAGTGTTGCAGCTTAGAATGGTTACTTTGCACTCTGCTTCTGACAGATGAACTAACAGTGATCAGAACCTGGGCTCACTTATATATGAGACTGATACCTAACCTTTCTGCCACCTTGCTCATCTTTAGCATATGTCTGTGGTGTGTGGGTGAGGGATATGTGTGTGGCGTGTAGGTGGGGGATATGTGGTGATGAGTGGGTATGGGATGTGTGGGTGGGTGGGGATGTGTGTGGTGTGTGGGTGGGGAATAATGTGTGGGTAGGGGGTGTGCCTTGTGTGTCGGTGGGGGAATGTGTTTGGTGGGGGATGTGGGTTAGGGCATGTGTGCTGGTTGGGGGGATGTGTGGGTGGTGGAGTGTGTGTGAGTGGATTGGGGAAGTATAGGTGGGTAGGGAGATGGGTGTGTGTGGGTAGGGAGATGTGTTTGGTGGGGATGTGTGTGTATGGGTTGGGGATGTGAGTGGATGATGGATGTGTGGGTGGGTGCAGGATGTGTGGGTTGGTGGGGGGATATGTGTGTGTGGGGAATGTGTGGTCAAGGAAGGTGGGGTTGGGGGATGGGTGGTTGGAGGTGTGGGTGGGTAGAGGATGTGTGGGTGGGGGATGGGTGTGTGGGTTAGGATGTGTATGTGGGTGGGTGCTGGATGTGTGGGTTGGTGGGGGGTGCTTGTGTGGGTGGGTGAGTGTGTGTGGGTTGGGGGAACGGGAGGGGGCAGTGTGTGTGGGGGGCAGTGTGTGTGGGGGGCAGTGTGTGTGGGTGGGTGAGTGTGTGTGTGTGGGTTGGGGGAACGGGAGGGGGCAGTGTGTGTGGGTGATGTGTGTGTGGGTGGAGGGATGTTTGTGGGAGGAGGATGGGTTAGTTGGTAGGGTATGTATGTGTGGGTGGGGGTGTGTGTGTGTGGGTGGGGTGATGTGTGGGTGGGTGGGAGATGTGCCTCATAACATGGTAATTTGCATTGTTTATGTTTACAACATTCATTTGACAATGGTTTTTTTTCTTCCTACGTGAATGTATAATGCACTATTGATGAACGAAAGATGAGTGATTGGAAGGGCTGAATGTAAGACGGGCCTGTGTGCCCAATTTGTGACCCTTGTAAAATAAAGTTGAATTGAACTGAATTGAATTAGCAGGAGTAGAAAAATCCAGGGGCCTGAAAATGTTTGCCTGGTGCCTGAATTTTCCATTGTTTTCTTGGCCTGTATTTGCAAAATAATCTGCTAGCTCCTGAATTATGTTTAGGTTTTTCTACCTCTGTTCTTTAGCATAATCAAAATGTAGCAGGTATTGTAATAAAACGTATCTCTTTTAAGCATGATGGCTGGTTTTGCTGGTTGGTTGTAAATCCTCTGGTAAACTTAAGTTTTAACTCTTAAATCATTGGTGTTCCAAGTCATCTGGGCCTCGAAAAGGGCTTGTGTCTTGGTACTAAGATTAGCGCAAAGAGTCACAACCCAGCAACAAGTATTATCTCCATAGAAGACTGTGTTACAGAGATCTTCTTCACCTTTCCAAGCTCAGAAATCAGTAATGTATGACAAGACCAGTACTGGAAATTCACATCTGCAGACAGGCATATTAGGATTAGACCTGGTCATGATTCAGCAAAACACATAAGGATTGGCTGGGATAAGACCTAGGTGGTGTTTCCTCCAAGGGTGTCAGGTATGTCACTTTCAACAGACTCCAACCCAGAGCTCAGAGAACACCAACAGATAAACAACTATATCCTACTGGTGATCAAAATCTGGGTTCCCTGATGTTCTTCTTTTGTTTGCTTGAAATGTGTCTACATCTGCAATGTTGTCTCTTGTGTGAATTTCACTGTCTTTTTGAGTTCACTCAGTGGTTCTTCCTAGTGTGCTTGTATGGCATGCTGACTGCTGAAGTTTGTGCCTACAGGGCTGCCACTGTCTTCAGTACATTTCTTTTGCTAGGGTAGACTGGTCTTGCTTGAGTTTAGATATGTATATATGAAGCCGTATATATGTAGACGTATCTGTGCATGTATGTACGTTACAGCCTGGTTTTACTGCACCAGAGACTCGCCATCATTCCTTCTCCTGTTAGTTAAAACATTTCCGCCATGTAAGGGTCAGGAGTTGGACTTTTGCTGCCAGAGATGTAGAATGAACAAGCCATGGGGGAATTTTGCAAGATTGGGCACTCACTATCAACTCTTGTCTCTAATCAGTTCACGAACTTCATTTGTTTCTTGAAGGACTTGTTCATTGGTTTTTCTATTAGTCCATGGTATTCTTTGCATTTTCATCAGAAACCACATTTCCACAGCCATCAGATGTTTTTCAGCTTGTCTGCTCATTGTCCACGCTTCACATCCATTCAAAAGTACAGGTTCTATGTAGGACTTCAACACACTTTTTCTCGTTTCAATTGATATCTTTTTATTGGTCAGTATGTTTTTCATCTTGCAAAAGGCTACCTTCGCAATTACAATTCTTGTTCTAATTTCTTCAATGCATCTCCCATCAGATGTTATGACTGTTCCGAGAAATATCGTCTTTGTGGGGTTTGAAGATAAAGAACTTGCAAATAAAAGACAGACTAGAAGAAAGAATAATGTACAAGACATTCACAAACGGTTGTGAATAATGTCTCCCAAGGTCTTGTCCATCAATTTGTATCATGCGTACTGCCACATAACACAGGTGTTTACATCTTTTATCATCTTGATTCTTGATGTTCTGGATCAATTCTTCTTCGATTTTTGTCCACGCCATCAATATCAATTATCAACTTAGACCATCAAGCACCCACCATTCATTCTGCCATTTCTGATTTTCTCTGTCTGCTTCTGCCTCTTCTACTTCTACTGATGATCTTTTCCAGTTGTCTGAGTTGTTTTTACAAACAATATCTCGATTATTAAATTAGATAAGATACTCAATTCTGAATTTTCAATTAAGATTAAGAAAGACGTAAGACAGGCCATGATTAAAAACTCGTATCTTTCATTTTTAGTAAAATGTTAATAATTAACTGCTTTTTCTAGCTGTCTTCTCTTTTTTATTTAATTATTTATGTTTATGTTTGTGAGGGGAAACAAAAGATCATTATTACTATTAGTTTATTAACAGCACAGTTTTTATTTATACACTTTTACACACGCAGCTAAAGTCACAAAATGACTTACGAGTAGGTCGACTCTTTGTCCATTGTCCTGAACTTCATATTCTCCTGTGACAAGGACATTTTTATGAACTTCTTCGCGAAGGCACTTCTTTTGATTTGAGGCAAGATTGAATCTTAACCCTTCAACATACAAGAAACATAACGCTAACAGCGTAAATATATAACATGTACAATGTTGAAATTCCATTTTATCAAGCCTTCCCCTTAGAATCTAAAATATATATCTTGTGTTTGTCTTCCTATGCTATGTATGATATCATTTATTTGTTTATTGGTACTGTTGACGTTAGTCGTTAACGTGGCATTCGGATAACCGCTTCTACTTTTGAACTTCCTACAGTGCTGCAGAAACAGGAAATCAGGGCAGAGATAATGGAGGGGACATTACAGAGATAATAATTATCCCAGTATTGTATAGAGTATAGACAATAGTCACAGTTTAGTTTAGTTAGTTTAGTCGACGGATCAACTTCACGGCACACGGGTGTGACTCATAACTGCTCCGTTCTACTCCCAACTCAAACCTGAGTCCGGAGAGACTCAGCTCAGTGCACGAACTCCGTAGCACCGGCGAGAATCCTGAAAATACATTGGGTAGATTTTTAACTCGAGATTTTGCCCGGGCAGCGCCGTTAGGCTACTCTTTTTCGATTTCCAACTGAAAAGGGATTTTTTAAGTGCGCAACAATGCACACGGGCGTCCGATCTCGCTACCCAGGGACCAAGGAAACGTTCATTACTAGAAATCCACGTGAAAGCATCCCAGTCCTCACCGGGGCTTGAACCCGGGAACTCCAGCACTCGAGGCGGATACCATACCTCGAGACCACTCAGCCCCCCCCCCCCATATAGTCACAATATAGACTACCTCAAAGAGCACCATGTAGCAAGTCCTTACATAACGTCGCTCCCATCACAGATTGGTATCACGAAAGATTCCTCTATCGCCTGCCATTTCTTATGCCCATGGTGTCTGTAATGTCTTATGTGAGTTTATGTCCATCTTCGTGCTGATGTACCACTGTCCCTTTTCTTTTAAGGGATTGTGCCTTCAGTCACTGCTCGTTCCACGCCAAATGTGACGTTTGATATGATCAAAATATTTCTTCCTCTTCGTCGTTCTTATTTCAAAGGGGGATGAGGATGTTCAGATCTTGCAGAATGCCGTCATTTATTTTTTCTTGGTCCACGATATTCTAAGAACTGTTTTGTAATATTGAAGCTAGCGTAGAAACTTCCCACATGAGGACGTGTTCCCAAATTAATCCCGACAAGGCGTGTCTAAAACAGTGCTGCACGAATAGGAAATCAGGGCCGAGATAATGGAGGGGACATTACAGAGATAATAGCCCAGTGATTAAGAGCTCGCGTTCTTATCCATTCAACCATGCGGACCTGCTAAGTCTATAGTAAGTCAATAGTTTTTTTTTTTTTTTTTTTTTTTTTGCTCTCGCTCGCTTTGAACTCAAGCGTAGTCCATGCAGACTATTTATAGTGGTGATGGACTGAATTGTGCGTGTGGGTTAGCTTTCCCTATTAACAGTGTCCCTCGCCAGCAGGCGAACCCATTCCGACTTAAGGGGTACTTGTAATTAACGTCCCCAAGTCAAGAACGACAGGTCAATATTTTAGTCCAGATGTCCGGTGTAAGGGTTGAACCGCTTTCCTCTGAACCAGCACACCGGATGTTTAAGAGCTCGCGTTCTTATCCATTCGGCCATACGGACCTCTAAGTCTATAGTATAGACTTCATCAAGCGTCACTGTAAGCCACCCAAACCTCCCCCCCCCCCCACAGAGAGAGAGAAAGAGAGTGAAGGAGAGAGAGAGAGAGAGAGAGAGAGAGAGAGAGAGAGAGAGAGAGAGAGAGAGAGAGAGAGAGAGAGAATCATCAAGTTTCCCAACTGTAAGTGTTGCTTCAGATAACCTTTCGAAGGGAAGACGTAATGAAACGAATATACGATCGATTTAAAACAGCAGTAAACCAAATATTCTTTGCTGCTGAACCTATGCTATGATAAGTAAGATATAAAAACCACCCGAATACCTACTCCATCTGTGAAAGAAACATTGTCTCTGTACACCAAATCACACTGTTTATCAATTCCAGTGTGCGTGCCAAGCAGCTTACATACATAGGTAGAACGGAAAAACTTAGCAAAGCGCGTGGCCTAACATATACCAGTATGGATAGAACAGAGAGTTAGTCGGTCATCAGAAATCCCTGTGCAGTCAAAAGGCTATAAAACGGCCTCATCTATTTCTCAACATCTCGTAAACTACGGCCGTAACATTGACAAAGGAAAAGTGTTTCGTATACTGTACTCGACAAACAGTAAACGATTGTTCAAATATAATGAGGAGTTAGTATTTGGTCGGATTTAGTCGGCTTTATGCAAACACAAAAAGGTCGTTTTAAATTTGAAATTACCATGGGGATATCAAATGCTCCACGTTCAAACAATACCAGTGACAAGGTGTTTTAAGTATTTCAGCTAAAGTGTTATTCATGCATTCACTTCATGTGATATAAAAAGTCAGGACTTAGATATGACTGAGCTACCTATGACATCAGACAATACTACCTGCTCTATGTCAGCGCCGAATGTTGGGCGGCACTCACCAAACTCGACACCCAACATTGTGCCAACGGCTTCGGGCGAAGGAGAGCAAACGGTCGGGCGGGCGAGCGGGCGCGCGCGCGCACGCACGCACGGATAGATAGATCCCCGCCAGGAGCTGGGTGAAGCCGGGCCGGGTCCTCTAGAGAAGGTATTTTAGATACGTGAAAATTTTCGAACCCATTTTTACCGCAACGGGAACGGGAAAGGGCGGAACATACATACATACACACACACACACACACACACACACACACACACACACACACACACACACACACACACACACATACATACATACATACATACATACATACATACATACATACATACATACATACATACATACATACATACATACATACATACATACATACATGCATTGCATTGGCACCTTTCCGTCTTGACAGACGATAGTTTGGTACATTGTGCTTCAAAAACGCTTAATAACTACGATCCATTGCGGTGGCGAGTGTGGCTGGTAAGGCCAATTCTTGCTGCAAATGTTTGCCCACAGTAGGTGCATGTGAAAACATGGTCATTTCCACCATTTTGCACCATCTTACGTCTCTCACGCTCTGTGTGTGCTTTATCTGCAATCATTTTCTCCTTTGTCTTTATTCCATTTCTGATAGTTGCCCTCCATGCAACACGTTCAGCGGCGACGTGTTCCCATTGTGCATTATCAATGCCTATATCAATCATGTCCCGCTTACACACATCTTTGTATCGTAGTAGAGGCCGGCCCTGAGATCTCCTACCCATCTGTAATTCACCAAAAAAGTTGTCCTTTGGTATTTTACCATCATCCATCCTCCTAACGTGTCCTATCCATCTAAGTCTACGAAGACTGGGCATGGAATACACCGTCACACAACCTGATCTTTCCAATACTTCAGTATTTGTGATTTTGTCTTGCCACTTAATACCAAGTATTCTTCGCAGACACCGCATATGAAAGCTGTTTAAACGTTTCTCTTGGCGTGAGTAACTTGTCCAGGTTTCACTGCCATAAAGAAGAGTACTAAGGACACAGGCTTGGTAGACGAGGACTTTTGTTTTGGCAGTAAGCTTCCTGTTCTCCAAGACTCTTTTTGCTAACATGTTCATTGTTGTTGCTGCCTTGCCAATCCTGATGTTGATTTCCTGATCGAGGGATAATTTGCTATTTACCTCTGATCCTAGATATGTAAAATGGTCTACTATCATCATACATACATACATACATACATACATACATACATACATACATACATACATACATACATACATACATACATACATACTGTCACGAATTGGCCGCCTTAACATCCCAGAATAGTTTTCTCGGTCTCCAAATTTGAGAGGCCAAATTGAGAAAGAATGAATTAATCACACTACTCCAAAATTATCTAGTCGTGAGGTAAGATTATTCACAAAAAGCCTCTAGCCATGACGTAAGCTTGCAGCTGGCAAGTAAAATGGCAACTAGATAATTAGTATACACCTTGGGAAACTGCTGACCCAGACATGCTGAATCAACAATGAACTGGGCCATGGACTGTGTAATTAAAACCTGGTTTACCAACAGAGTTGTAAACGGGCTGTTGACCATGAGAACCTAATTGTTCCCTTGACATGACACCTGATAAGAATAGCTAGGAAATCGCCCAGGTGTGAACAACATTAACCCAGGGAAAGATAATAGCCCCAGGGCTGTAAACTAAGCCCCGCCCACTCTGACTGGCAGACTCAGGGAGGTGTGAACCAGGTCTGATAAGACAATTAACACTGAGGCCTTGGGGCCAGACAGAGGAGCAAGGTGTGATGGCCAGTTGCAATGATAAGGGCAATTACTGTCAGGAGGAGATAAGAAGAATTTATGACGGGAATGCCAAGGAGATAATATGGTCTGCTTGACTTAGCTTAAATAAGGGTCCCTAGCCTGTTTTATGTCAGATTAAGTTTGACTTCAGAACAGGTAGGAACTATCTCAATGTCTGTAGTCATATGCATGAATATTATGTTGGCTGCTAGGAATTATTTCTTAGTAACTAGTCCCTTAGTAAGTCTCTTAGTTTCTTAGATGGATGGACCGATTTTCAGTCTATATCTGATCTAGGTTATTGCAAGAACTATCATTGTCATAGATTACTTGAGTGTTCTTTCTAAGTTCTGCGTTCAATATCATATTGCTTTAAAGTGTTATTCTTCTGAGAAATAGAGCCTTATGTGAGACAGATCTTGTCTGGGTAGACTTTTAGGTGTCTTGGTAGATGCTTGTCATTTCTTTGTACACTATCCTAGTTGCCTTTTGGTGTGTGCATTTGTGGTACAGAATATAGTCAACTGACTATTTATTTAATTCTTACAACAGCAGTAACTAAGTGTGATTAAACCGGGCAGCTCAGCAAATATGGCTGGTCTGTGTGGTAACTTCAATTAGACTTGTTGTATATCTCATTTTGTAGCTATACAATATTAGTACTCATTAATAATGACTGATGCTATTATGTTGAGTATAATTAGATGTCCATCTTGAAGTAATATAATGTTTACGGATATGTTGGATGTATGTATGTGTAATTTAATAAACTAACTAGTGCATTATGCTATGATGTTAAAGTATCATAATATGTCTAGTTTAATCAATATGTTTATGTGTATTGGATGTTTGATATATTGATTTGTCATATGCAAGCCTACCAATATGAAGTGTTATGCTATTGTCTGTGCATTGGCACATTGGCCAATGATGGTGTTGGAAGCAGAGGTGTAATGGTACAGACATTACACACAATTGGTATATGGTGCTAAACTTTCTCAGTGTATTGTGGGCGTGCGTCCACGGTAATGCATGGAAACCTGACACAGCTACGGGTCACGGCTTGCAAGCCCGGATGATCAGGCATTGTTATAATACCCTTACCGACCCTGTGAGCTGCTAAACTAACATTGGACGGAGCGGCTGTACGACACAGAATTTCTGTATTAGCGACATGGACATGGGGCGGCAGAAATGTAATCATTACAGGCGTGTGAGACAATTGAAAAGCCCGTCCCAGACTAAAGACAGTAGGGAGAAGGAGGATGGTGAACGCAGTCGAGCTGAAAGATAAACGTGGCCAGACTGGTCATTGTATATGTTTGTGTTATGATATGTTTTAATTAGGATTGCGCTGATGTAGAACTGATATAACACATTCTTGACTTTCTTTCAAGCTCTCACAAGGAGCACCTATGTTATAGATCTCAAGAACGAGTTATGACTAGGTAGAGCCAGGACTGGCAGACGTTAGAATACCGGCAAGCTGTTCTTTTGTGTGTGTCTACTGGAGAGTGGGGATCTGGACCACAGTTCCAGATAGATGAAGTAACAAGTAAAGTTACGTAATGTTTCTCATCACAATATGTTATATGATTTTATCATCCTCATATTGACAATCATCCAATGTCTATGATTAGTAAATAAATGTTGTAGTCTTGTAACTCATAGTTCTGTCAGTATATTTTTTCCAATTGTGCATACGTGTTGTTGTGTACATTGGTGGGGGTTCACTTACACACCAAGGAAAGGAGCAGTCAGGGAGAAAACCTGGACTGAGATAGTCGTCTATACTAATATATTTAGACTTAAAACATCTATCTTAAGCTAACCTTCTCTTTCCTATACCTTGGCGAATATTCAGCACAGTTCATTTCATTTTGTAACGAGCCACTAGGAACTGTACGTTGGATATTCAAGGGCTTAATCTGTAGTTCAGCCATATAGATTTTGTCCCTAGTCAGTTTCTGACTATCTGGGGTTGCTCGCCAGTGAATAATACATTCATCTAGCCGGTGGGGCACCCCGACTTCTGACAGATTGGGCTTCTCGTACGGTATTTGAATTCGGACTTCTCGCTTTCAATAGACTCCGGTACTAGACCCTAGACATACGATTTTAAAAGTTAACTCTTGTAATCTTCAGTCATCAAAATAGACTATCATCAAATGTAGCTACTTTTAGTTGAGGAAGTTTCAGAGTACATATATAACTTTTCAAAAGTATAACAGATAAGAACTTATGAGGAAACTACCATCATCTATCATTTATTGATAACTATTTTAACTATTATCAATTAGTGTTACCACTAATCATTTATTGATAATTGAACACTTTAATCATATTTACATTGATGTGTTTGATGATTTAACTGCTTGACTGATTTGCATTTTATGATAATATATGCCATGTTTATTTTGACATGTAGGCAGTGCACTTTAATGTTTATTTAGGTAAATATTACTGTTGATTACTGTGTAGTATATCTCTCACACTTACTTCACTGCTGTCGCCAGGTACTACTTGAATATTAATTTCAGTTGTCTTTCACTGCTGAGGCTAAACTATACACATTGGATAGCGTAGACTGTCAGTAGTTAACTCTTGTCTTTCTAGCTTAGATCTGATTTTTGATATATACATAGAAGCTAACCTGAATATAGTCATTAGCAATTATGTTCTTGCTTTACCGGAATCTTGAAGAGGATCTGAAGGCGCGCGCAGATTTCTCAGAGACCGCGAGAGGGTGGGGCATAAGAGAAGGCTTAGAGGGAGAGCAACTAGAAACATATATCATAGCAGAGTTAGAATGGTGGGACCAAGAAGAAGAAATTATGTTTAAAGAAGATGATGTGTTCTTTGAAGCACAAGAGCGTAGCAAAACTGAAGGAGGAAAGATGGAAAAAACGCATATGGAAGCAGTCAATGCGGAGAAGCTAACCTTTCTAGCGGAACATAAGGTAGGAGATAGGGATGCTCACCCAACCAGGAAGGAAGGGACATCTTTGCCACCCACCGCAGAATCAGAGGTAGTGGACCGGGAACTACAGGTTCTCATTCGACCCAGTCCTAAACGGAAAAGAGGGAAGAAAAAACGTGCCAAGGGCATTTCAAACAGTCACAAACGTGATAACTGTTTGCACCACGGCAATAGTCGTTTGACAGTAGAGGACCTTCAGGAAAACCACTTGACTGCTACGAGAAATGAATCTCGAGAGAAAGAGGAACTGAAGACAACCTTTAATGAGGTCGCAGGCGGAGACCTAGCCGATTCTCACATTCCCTTCTGGTCACAGAATCACGAAGTGGAATTACATCTGACTGAAATAGGGAGGAAGGAAGGAACAGAATCCCAGGTGAATTTCACTGCTGCAACGCGGGAAGAGTCACTAATTATCAGTTCAGATAATTTACCTAGTAACAGTTACCCAGAGGACAACTGTTTGCACTACGGTTTGCCAGTACAAGACTCCCAGGAATCTCATTTTACTTCAACGAGAGGTGAAACTCAAGAGGAAGATGACCTGAGGACATCTTTCAAGGAGGTCGGAGATGGAGAGGTAACCGACTTTATTATTCCCTTCAGCCCAGACGAAGAAGAAGTGGGATTAAATTTGACTGACAGTGGGATGAAGGAAGACCCGGAACCCTTTGTGATCTTTGAGGCTGCAGCTCAGGAAAAGACACTAGACATCAGTTCAAATGATTTACGTAGTGTGATGTATTGTTTAGACACCAGCCCATCACAGGATTTACCTCAACTGGACTTAGCCCATGAAAGCATGACCAGAGAGGAACATCCAGACCAGGAAACATTTCCAGTTGTTATCTCACAGTATACCAGTTCGGAGACTCAGGAAACACAGGGAATTGTCTTGAGCCAGAATATGGACTCTGATATTGTGCAGACATTGTCTGTAGTTGCTAAAGAAGAAAATTCTTTGCACAAGATGGAGGAAGAAACGCCTATCATCTCATTAGCTGAAGTTATCAGGGAATTCCAGCAACAGGGACCTGAAGTAACAGAAGTCAAGAGTGGTTTGGAACCAACACTCTTAGGACTCAATCTACCCTTCAGTCAGGTCGATTTGATAGGAGTAGATCAGCTATTTGTGGATACTTTATTCAAAAGTAACACCACTTTATCGCCCTGGAGTAACTATGTTATTTATCAAGGCTGGACCACTTGGCACACTAAATTTCCAATTTCTAGCACGGTTTTCACACGAAACTCTAATGCAGAGAAACTCAGCCCATTAACTGATTATCAGGGGAAGAAACCGCGACACAGAGGAGGGAAGATTGTTACGCCCAACTTTGAAGGAGGAAAGCGCCAGTTGAATTTACATCATGGGACCATGATGGGTAACATTATTCCTTTCAAAAGGAAGATATTGATGAATCTGTTAAGGATCTATAAAGGATGGAGGAATATCACGGAGACAAGCTTTGCTGTGGCCAGCTTATGCAAGACCTCACTACGGGTACATCCTCGGCTGAAAGGAATAAATCACGTGAGGGAATGGACTAAGACCGTTGCCCAGAGGCGCCGAAGAATCCCGTTGATTGTGATCTTTCCCAGAAGGGTAAAAATACATCCTCCTGACAATTACCGGATTTTACCAAGCTATTGCATGGAATCCCGGCCGAAAACCAGGTACAAGGATCTATCCAGAGTATCTTTGGGTTATGGAAATGGGACGTCTTTATGCAGAAGCAGGACAACCCACTGCCACAAGGAATATTGGAAACCTTTAGGCAGATACAGAACGGAGAGTGCTTAGGCATTATTCTGGGATGTACGGCGTGCTTTGACAAAAGATTTCTGGCAGAAACTTTTTTTTTAAGGGGAAAGCTCTGTCACGAATTGGCCGCCTTAACATCCCAGAATAGTTTTCTCGGTCTCCAAATTTGAGAGGCCAAATTGAGAAAGAATGAATTAATCACACTACTCCAAAATTATCTAGTCGTGAGGTAAGATTATTCACAAAAAGCCTCTAGCCATGACGTAAGCTTGCAGCTGGCAAGTAAAATGGCAACTAGATAATTAGTATACACCTTGGGAAACTGCTGACCCAGACATGCTGAATCAACAATGAACTGGGCCATGGACTGTGTAATTAAAACCTGGTTTACCAACAGAGTTGTAAACGGGCTGTTGACCATGAGAACCTAATTGTTCCCTTGACATGACACCTGATAAGAATAGCTAGGAAATCGCCCAGGTGTGAACAACATTAACCCAGGGAAAGATAATAGCCCCAGGGCTGTAAACTAAGCCCCGCCCACTCTGACTGGCAGACTCAGGGAGGTGTGAACCAGGTCTGATAAGACAATTAACACTGAGGCCTTGGGGCCAGACAGAGGAGCAAGGTGTGATGGCCAGTTGCAATGATAAGGGCAATTACTGTCAGGAGGAGATAAGAAGAATTTATGACGGGAATGCCAAGGAGATAATATGGTCTGCTTGACTTAGCTTAAATAAGGGTCCCTAGCCTGTTTTATGTCAGATTAAGTTTGACTTCAGAACAGGTAGGAACTATCTCAATGTCTGTAGTCATATGCATGAATATTATGTTGGCTGCTAGGAATTATTTCTTAGTAACTAGTCCCTTAGTAAGTCTCTTAGTTTCTTAGATGGATGGACCGATTTTCAGTCTATATCTGATCTAGGTTATTGCAAGAACTATCATTGTCATAGATTACTTGAGTGTTCTTTCTAAGTTCTGCGTTCAATATCATATTGCTTTAAAGTGTTATTCTTCTGAGAAATAGAGCCTTATATGAGACAGATCTTGTCTGGGTAGACTTTTAGGTGTCTTGGTAGATGCTTGTCATTTCTTTGTACACTATCCTAGTTGCCTTTTGGTGTGTGCATTTGTGGTACAGAATATAGTCAACTGACTATTTATTTAATTCTTACAACAGCAGTAACTAAGTGTGATTAAACCGGGCAGCTCAGCAAATATGGCTGGTCTGTGTGGTAACTTCAATTAGACTTGTTGTATATCTCATTTTGTAGCTATACAATATTAGTACTCATTAATAATGACTGATGCTATTATGTTGAGTATAATTAGATGTCCATCTTGAAGTAATATAATGTTTACGGATATGTTGGATGTATGTATGTGTAATTTAATAAACTAACTAGTGCATTATGCTATGATGTTAAAGTATCATAATATGTCTAGTTTAATCAATATGTTTATGTGTATTGGATGTTTGATATTGATTTGTCATATGCAAACCTACCAATATGAAGTGTTATGCTATTGTCTGTGCATTGGCACATTGGCCAATGATGGTGTTGGAAGCAGAGGTGTAATGGTACAGACATTACCCACAATAGGTATATGGTGCTAAACTTTCTCAGTGTATTGTGGGCGTGCGTCCACGGTAATGCATGGAAACCTGACACAGCTACGGGTCACGGCTTGCAAGCCCGGATGATCAGGCATTGTTATAATACCCTTACCGACCCTGTGAGCTGCTAAACTAACATTGGACGGAGCGGCTGTACGACACAGAATTTCTGTATTAGCGACATGGACATGGGGCGGCAGAAATGTAATCATTACAGGCGTGTGAGACAATTGAAAAGCCCGTCCCAGACTAAAGACAGTAGGGAGAAGGAGGATGGTGAACGCAGTCGAGCTGAAAGATAAACGTGGCCAGACTGGTCATTGTATATGTTTGTGTTATGATATGTTTTAATTAGGATTGCGCTGATGTAGAACTGATATAACACATTCTTGACTTTCTTTCAAGCTCTCACAAGGAGCACCTATGTTATAGATCTCAAGAACGAGTTATGACTAGGTAGAGCCAGGACTGGCAGACGTTAGAATACCGGCAAGCTGTTCTTTTGTGTGTGTCTACTGGAGAGTGGGGATCTGGACCACAGTTCCAGATAGATGAAGTAACAAGTAAAGTTACGTAATGTTTCTCATCACAATATGTTATATGATTTTATCATCCTCATATTGACAATCATCCAATGTCTATGATTAGTAAATAAATGTTGTAGTCTTGTAACTCATAGTTCTGTCAGTATATTTTTTCCAATTGTGCATACGTGTTGTTGTGTACATTGGTGGGGGTTCACTTACACACCAAGGAA
Organism: Cepaea hortensis; assembly: GCA_963921405.1. NCBI lineage: Eukaryota > Metazoa > Mollusca > Gastropoda > Stylommatophora > Helicidae > Cepaea > Cepaea hortensis. The sequence continues at coordinate 33,678,619 of OY992881.1, forward strand.
AGGAGCAGTCAGGGAGAAAACCTGGACTGAGATAGTCGTCTATACTAATATATTTAGACTTAAAACATCTATCTTAAGCTAACCTTCTCTTTCCTATACCTTGGCGAATATTCAGCACAGTTCATTTCATTTTGTAACGAGCCACTAGGAACTGTACGTTGGATATTCAAGGGCTTAATCTGTAGTTCAGCCATATAGATTTTGTCCCTAGTCAGTTTCTGACTATCTGGGGTTGCTCGCCAGTGAATAATACATTCATCTAGCCGGTGGGGCACCCCGACTTCTGACACATACATACATACATACATACATACATACATACATACATACATACATACATACATACATACATACATACATACATACATACATACATACATACATACATACATACATACATACATACATACATACATACATACATACATACATACATACATACATACATACATACATACATACATACATACATACATACATACATACATACATACATACATACATACATACATACATACATACATACATACATACATACATACATACATACATACATACATACATACATACATACATACATACATACATACATACATACATACATACATACATACATACATACATACATACATACATACATACATACATACATACATACATACATACATACATACATACATACATACATACATACATACATACATACATACATACATACATACATACATACATACATACATACATACATACATACATACATACATACATACATACATACATACATACATACATACATACATACATACATACATACATACATACATACATACATACATACATACATACATACATACATACATACATACATACATACATACATACATACATACATACATACATACATACATACATACATACATACATACATACATACATACATACATACATACATACATACATACATACATACATACATACATACATACATACATACATACATACATACATACATACATACATACATACATACATACATACATACATACATACATACATACATCCATCCATCCATCCATCCATCCATCCATCCATCCATCCATCCATCCATCCATCCATCCATCCATCCATCCATCCATCCATCCATCCATCCATCCATCCATCCATCCATCCATCCATCCATCCATCCATCCATCCATCCATCCATCCATCCATCCATCCATCCATCCATCCATCCATCCATCCATCCATCCATCCATCCATCCATCCATCCATCCATCCATCCATCCATCCATCCATCCATCCATCCATCCATCCATCCATCCATCCATCCATCCATCCATCCATCCATCCATCCATCCATCCATCCATCCATAACTTTTAATAGCATTGCTATATATGTAAAATTGTTGCATATTTCTCAAATAGGTGGACCGTTTCGCTACAGTTACCTACAGGCATATGCGTTATAATACTCCTCCTCCTCCTCCCCCTCCTCCTACTCGTACCCTTCCTCCTCCTCCCCCTCCTCCATCCTCCTCCTCCTCCCCTTCCTCCTCCCCTCCCCCTCCTCCTCCCCCTCCCTCCTCCTCCTCCCCCTACCCACTCCTCCTCCCCCTCCTCCTCTTCCCTCCTCCTCCTCCTCCTCCACCATACCTCGAGACCACTCAACCCCCTTCAGTCCTCCAGTATAGTCTTTATAAGAGTATTTTGTCTTTTAACGTGGCCGAAATATTTCGCTTGCCTCTTTTTTATTTCTCCCATCAACTCTCTTTTCAATGTCCAGGCTTCCGCGCCATACAGTGGTGTTAAATATACGTAACATTTGACACTTCTCAATTTTAATGCGCTGTTAATCTCTCTAGATGTTAATATTGATTTTATGCTGAAAACATTTTTGGCCATTCCTATACTCTTTTGATTTCTATTTCACTTCTGCCATCGTCTGTTATTACATGTCAATATAGGAGAAACTTGTTAATTGTTCTAGTATCTCCCCGTATACTGTGATGTGCATTGATGACCTTTCCTTTCCACTGCTAATTATCATAGTTTTCGTTTATTGGATGTTAATATCTAAGCCATACTATGCCTGTTTATTTGTTCCACTGGGTTTTGTAACTCTTGCTCGCTTTCTGATAGTAACACTTTATCGTCAGCATACCTAAGATTGTTTATGATTCTTCCATTGATGTTAAGTCCAGGGAGTTCGATTTGTTTAAAAATTCTTTCTGTGTATAGGTTGAAGAGGCTTGGGGGATAACACACACCACTGCCTTAATCGTCTTTTTAACTCTATGGGAGTCGAATAATTATTTCCGCATCTAGTAGAATAGACGCCATTTGTTTCCAGTACAAGTTACTAATAAGTATGATGTCCTGTCCGTTTTCTTTTTGTTGTAATCTCATTATTGCTGTCTTTGGGATATTACGTGGTGAGGTCACTGTATTATACCATTCAATATCATTTCTCTCAGCCTGCTTCTTCTAGCTCTGATGTGATATTTCCAGTCGTTACGATATTTTTAAATGTTTCTTTTCTCATCGCATGACCAAAGGACATTGTGTCTTGTTTATAATATAGTTCTAGGTGTTAATTTGTAATTAAAACTATTATTTCCGTTTTCTTGACATTCAAAGTTTTTTTTTTTTTTTTTTTTTTTTGCACTTTCTATTGACATAATGAAAAATATTGTTGCAGAACTCAAACCTTTTCAGCTTTCCATACTGTAGGCCTGGTGTGCCTTGCCAGCCGAGAAGACCTGATCATTCGGGGCCACATAGATTGATGGATGTCAGTCGCGACGATGGGCAAATTTTGAGCTACAGCCTACGATGGGTGAAGTTTGTGATATTCTATTGTGATAATTTGGTCGCGTCTAGCGTGTCGCCTGGTCTAGTGGTTACACACCCGCCTCACACGCCAGTGATCCGGGTTTGATCCCGGGTCCAGTGAAGGATATGCACTACCAACGAGCTCAAACGAGAGCGAAACTCGAGTCTAGTGCTTCCAAATTGACGCGGACAAGGCCTTAGGTTCGTACCTGAATACGCTCAGCGTTGCCAGTAGTGTGTTGTGCTCAATGTTTAAATCTCAAATCCCGAAAACAAAACAAATAAATCAATCCATACTGTCACCTACATAATTTAGGTTATTTTTAATATAGTCTTCAACTCGCATTTCTGGTAATCTTTTATCTCTCTTATTATTATTTTACTATAGAGAGGTATAAGATCAGATGACAATACACATCCTTATCTTACTCCTTGTTTTACCTATTTAAAGATTTGAATAACGAAGACACAAACAATAGATTTGCACGATTTATTGCCTGGCATATTTCGCTGCATCTCGTCAGGTACATACTGCAGAAATCACATAACTTACGTGAATTAATTAGATAAATCCTTCAAAATGAAATATACACATGTTCGCACAGTAATGTCGGTTGTCTACCACGGTAATTTTAAACTGACTAACATGTCTTTCTGCTTGCACAAGGACGGCTTACGAAGGTTGATTATTATAGCTTCAGCAAACTTTAACAATCGACTACTTTGTGTGTTGAACAACACACGGAAGGCACTGTCTCTTTCAACCACGTGACCACTCTCGAGCACATGTCTCCCGACCGATGAAGACGGACTGTTCCGGTGTGTCGGCCTGCCTAGGCTACCATCTTCTGTGTGTAGTATCTTGTCCACCCAATTCGGAATGTGTTCCGAAACCCTGCAATGTAACTGTCGCTCAGTCTGCCTATGTAGATGGCCTCGCATCTACATGTAAACTGGTAAATACAATTTTGATTTGGCGTACAAAGCTACAGGTTCTTTTACTGCTGGGACAGGGATCGGTGTGTTTCTGTACCTGATGACTAGAGTTGCAGCACAGAATGTTCGCTCGACTGCTGTGGTGAGCCGGTCCCGCAGACGTTGCATTACGTCATCTCCTCGGAAGGTTAGATGAATGAATACCTTGAGTTTAGGGACTGTAGTTACTTCTGATTTCGGTTTGGGCTGTTGGCAGTGGCGCTTTATAAATCCTGTGGGGTACCCGGGGATAATAATCAACCTTCGTAAGCCGTCCTTGTGCAAGCAGAAAGACATGTTAGTCAGTTTAAAATTACCGTGGTAGACAATCGACATTACTGTGCGAACATGTGTATATTTCAGTTTGAAGGATTTATCTAATTAATTCACGTAAGTTGTGTGATTTCTGCAGTATGTACCTAACGATATGCAGCTAAATATGCCAGGCAATAAATCGTGCAATCTATTGTTTGTGTCTTCGTTATTCAAATTCATCACGGGAAAACATTATTTTGAACTATTTAAAGATGTCCATTTTATTTGCAAATGTAATTGCTGCTACTTGTTTCAATAAATAAGATATTTTCCATCAATTTTCCTCCAACATTTTGGTCATTTCACAATGTATCTGTCATGGAATTACTGGAGGTCGTCGACCCGAATGATCAAAGGCCAGAGACGGTCGGTCTAGGCCTTTGAATGCGGGGACGTATTTCCCGAGATCAAAGGAACCTCGTCGATATCAAAGGAGATTTGTCGATATCAACGGAGACTCGTCCGTATGTTTTTTTCACCGATCTAAAGACGAGAGAGGGAGCGAAGGGATACTTGGTGGCCGGAAAAACCAGTGACGTCAGACAGGCAAAATACTAGGCTGTCTGAAAATAACGCTTTTAAAATCAGTATGCAGGCTGGATTAACACAGGCTGCAGTGTCGATCTATTTCAGTGCCGAATAAGATATACAAATCACGATGTCTAGTGTTGTTTAAAAGCGACAGGCATTTGTCCTTGATGTGACTTCGTGGTTTAATTCTAGGACTTGAATAAGTTAAATAAGGTGATTATATGGATGTAGAGTAGGGTGAAATTGCGTTGTGTGCATTAGTATAAGAGCGTCGGCAGCAGTAGGCTGAGGCGTAGCTTAAGCTAGGTCTAGTGATACATCAGTGCACTCGGTAGGGTAAGACAAATGACGTGGGAAGATGTCCAGCAAGATTGAGAGTGGTTGGGGAGATAAAGGATAGGTATATGGTAGGATATTCTGGTAGGGGGGTCTACTGGGGTTTCTGTACATCTCCTTTGGTCTTTCCTTCTCATACCACGTCTAAGGTAATGTGATGAACTCCTCTGTCTTATACCAGAGTGGTTCTATGAGGATCTAGAGATTAAAGTCTGAGTACGGCCTTAGGCCTACACTCACATATAATGGTTCTGAGTCGGGTTTATATCACCGGGTGTTATCTCTTCGACAGGTTCCACCGGAAGAGAGAAATTACCTACCACTCTGAGAAGAAGAAAATGGCAATACCCTGGTGCAGTGCTAACTGACATCAAGACTTGAACTCTGTTTCTCAAAGAAGTTTAGACAATTCCTGAGCTAGATTGAGCATAAAAAGTGATTCGCGAGAAGAGAGACTGATCAGTGGCTATTTTCCAAACCACAACGGAATTAATAACCATAATATTTACCCAAAGAAGTATAGAAAGGGGAAGACTATAAATAAATAACATTTTCCCTAATGACATGAACATGTCGTAGATTGACTGACAGCAGTGGTTCAGTGAGATATTATTGGACCAGTGTTTGTGTTCTTTCATCAATGGACTATATTAAATACTAGTTTACCGTCTGTGTAGAACTAAGGGACGATAACTAAACCAATCAACCATTGGTGACCAGACATTCAAATTTTCCAAGATATACTGAAAGAAGTCAATAATCGGTCGGAGAGACACATCATCGTTTGAGCTCCTTCTGATCTTGTCATGTTGTGCAGTGGTATGGCCTAAGCACGATGATAAAAGTTGCATCTAATCCTGAACTACCTGAGTATATCTCACCTTCACGATAGAATACACCACATATCTCCACACACATATATCGCGCACACACGTGACACTTTTCTGCATTAAATGTTTTATCATTTTGCTTGAAGCCAGTGTTAGTGTGATATGTTCTGGAGGAACGTGAGAAAAAGTATGATCGTATGGTAGGAAGAGAGAGAGAGATAGCGGTTCAGAGACTGAAAGGGGGTGTGTAGACATAGTTCCGGCAGTAGCCGAAGTTGAGGAAAAGGAATTTTAAAAAGTGTGCTTGTTAATTCCACTCCCCCCCCCCCCCCCCCCCCCCAGGGACGACAGGTGACAGTATCAAATACATTGATGTTATCTATAAAGAACAAATATATGACCTTCTATGTCTCAATTGATCTCTCTATTAGTGTCACATGTCCATTCTGTATTACTTCATCTTCCCCCCCCCCCTCACACACACACACACACACACACAGATCATCTGTTAAATGTGGATTGGCGACACTAAAGAAAATAGCTACAGATCAGCTATATGACTCCCAATATGGGCAACTGGAGAGCAGTCAATCAACTGGAGATGCACAAGGGAAGCTGATAAGGTACATCCTCAGATGTGTCATCATGCTTTACCACCTTGAAGATGTGTTGCGCCTAGGTTCGTGTTTGGTATGGGTCAGTTAGCTCGATCAGCGTTCATTGAGTAGCCAACATGGAGTACACTACAATGTCTGGTCATGTTACACAACCCTTTACACTCTCTTGTCTTCAGCTTCACGAATATCCTGGACCTCCATGGCGCTAGTTCCCTGGCTGACATCTCGGACCACCACCAGACATTACCCTGATGAAACCCTGCTTGTTGGAATGGGTATATCTCATCAATTCCACGAATTTCCAGTTTTAAATTCCTCGATCACGGACTTAGATAACGTTAACTTTGCCAATCTAGTGTACAGTGCAGTGTACTAAAGATCTGGCGGTACTTCTAGCCACTTCCTTGTGGCTTTGTTGATCATTTTCTCTATTAAAGTCAAAGGGTTTAACACGTTCGTGCTTAAACTTTCTCTGGTGGTCACAGTAATGAGTTCATTCGACATTCCGATCAGTTGGAGTTTAATGTTGGCTTCTCCACTTGACTTGGAGATGTTATTTACAAGTACCTCAGAAGTCGGAGTGTGTTCGCCTGATGGCGGGGGACACTGGTATTAGAGAAAGCTAGCACACACATAAAAATCAATCCAATGCACTCCTTAGCAGTAGACAGTAGCAACTATTAGTAGTATAATGTGTGTGAACTACGCTCAAGTTCAAAATGAGTGAAGGGAAAACAAATCTCTCTATTGTCTCTACCGAGCTCATGCTAATATCGTAGATAAGCAGAGGCCATAGACCGGTATCAAAGTAGACTAAAGACACAAGATCTTTAATTTTCTTATCAGTCTGTCGTTGTTGATAACTTGCAGACCTCTTTTTATTGTCTCCCATATAGGCTGCACTGCATTCTTGTCCTTCAATGAGACATCACATACGCAGTTGAAGTTCTTGACAGGTTTCTTCATAAATGTGGGGATTACTTGCTTTGTCACAGTGAATGCTCATGCTGCCACCTTGGCCTTCATGATTCTCATGGTAAGCGACCCATGGGTGTTAAATGTATTCTCCACCAGCTGGTCAAGACATAAGAGCAGGTAGAGCTGCTCTCTTTTGTGAGGATGGTAGTGTCATCTATGAAGGCCTTCAGCCAGTGCTCTGCACTGAATTAGGGATCTTACCTCTTAAAAAAGTAGCTTAAAAGTCGACAGGGTCGACTTCATTGCACCGGATTTTATCCCATATGGCTCGGTCTCTTTCCGCAGGGCGGAAAGCGTCGCACAAAGCATGAACTGCGTAGCTCTAGCAACGACCCACAGGAGTCTCCGAAAAATTTAACTCGTGAACCAAAGGACGCGGCTCGGAATCGAACCCACAACCTTCGGAGCCCAAGTCAAACAGCTTAACCACTTTGCCACGGAGACTCTTACCTCTAACAAACCACAGCATCTCACATGATCTGCATCACCATGATGAACAGTATTGGCGACATCGTACATCCCATTGCAATACTTACCTGAAGGTCGATCCATCTAGTGAATACTGGAGTCGAGAAATGCAGCGAGAAGCTAGAGAAGCATTGCTTTGACATTATCTCCCCCAGTGTGTGATACATACTGGGGACCTGCCATAGCATCTGGTGGGGTACTGAACCATTCGCGATGGACAGATCTGTATCATGTGGAGGTGTTACTTTCCCATCAAGCTCTAGATAGCTACTTAAATCTTGGTAGCATTTTACATGCACCTAGGGAATCTGTGACATCCTTCCCTCTTTAATCAATGCACTTGTTTTTCAACTGCCAACCTGATAGTCATGTGTTAAAATCCCCATTGAGGCTATTTTTTTAAAGTGACCTGAACTCTCAGGTTGATCTAGTCCAGGGGTCACCAAACTACGGCCCGCGGGCCGGATCCGGCCCGCGACGTCATTTCATCCGGCCCGCCGACGGTACTCGAAAAGGCTTGATATAACGTATGGAACTCGAGGCGTTGTGATACAATTTAAATGTCAATATTATGTTTAGAATAATAGGTGATCTCACACACATCTAGAGAAATTAACAGCGCATTAAAAATGATAATTGTCAAATGTTACGTATATTCAACACTACTGTATGGCGCGGAAGCTTGGACATTGAACAAGCAACTAGAAAGTCGCATGGAGGCCCTGGCTATGTGGGTATGCAGACGAATGTGTCGTATTTCGTGGAAACAAAATCAATCAAATGCAGAGGTTCGAGAACAACTGGAAAAGAATAGAGAGTTGATGAAAGAAATAAAAAGGAGGCAAGTGAAATATTTAGGCCACGTTAAAAGACATGATCTTCTTCTTCTTCTTCTTCTTCAACTTTCCGAGCGATTGAGGTTCTTTGCTGCAAATACAATCCGTCTCCATTCGTCTCTCTGGTGGACCTTCTCTTGCCAGTCGTTGATTCCAAGTGCTTGTAGGTCTGTACATGTATTATCTCTCCACCGTCTTCTTGGTCTACCTCGGGGTCTACGGTCATTTATTTCCTGAGTGTAAGCGAGTTTTGTTTCCCTATTATCTTCCACTCTTTCTATATGCCCCAGCCATTGTAGTCTATTAGCCTTCATGATACCAGTGATTAGCGGGGACTTAAACAGATCATAAATGTCTTTGTTACTTCTTCTTTTCCACTCTCCACTTTGTGTATCCCTAATGGGTCCAAAGATGCGTCTTAAAATTTTGTTCTCAAAGGTTTGTAACAAAGCTTCGTCTCCTTTCGTTGTACTCCAGGTTTCAGAGCCATATAGCACAACTGGTCTGATCAGTGTTTTGTATATTGTGATTTTGGTGTTACGAGATAGCGTCTTTGATTTTAGTAGATGTTGTAGTGCATAGTATATCTTATTTCCAGAGTTGATTCTAGTTTGTATTTCTTCCCTTATGATGTTGGAGCAGTTGAAGATTGTACCCAGGTATTTGTATGTTTCCGTTCTTTTAATGGTCATATTATCTATTTGTATGTGGCCAGAGTTTTTAGCCATTCCGTCTCTTGAAATTACCATATATTCTGTCTTATCTTGGTTGATAACCAGCCCCATCTGTTGGGCTTTTTCCTTTAAGTGAGTCAATATTTCCAATGTCTTTTGTTCACTTTGCCCTATAATATCTATATCATCTGCATAACCAAGCAGCTTGGATGTTCCTCCAATATCACATTCCTCCTTTATCTTCCTTACAACTTTCTCTAGAGCCAGATTGAAGAGTAGCGGCGATAGTGCATCACCCTGTTTCAAGCCAGATGTTATTTGGAAGGGGTCTGATTTCCTGTCTTTATATGTTACTATATTATAAGTATCTTCCATACATAGTCTGGTCATGTTGATTAACTTCCTTGGTATTCCAAATTCCTGCATAGCATTCCATAGACTATTCCTATGGACACTATCATAAGTCTTTTTAAAATCCACAAAAATGTTATGGAGATCTCTTTTATATTCCCAATGTTTCTCGGCTATTTGTCGTAAGATAAATATCTGATCTATTGTTGATCTGTTTTGTCTAAAACCCGCCTGGTAGTCACCTAATATGTCTTCTGAATATGGTTTTAGTCTATTTAGTAATACTGCGGATAGTATCTTATAGCTTGTGGACAGTAGTGATATTCCTCTATAATTTCCACATTGGAACTTGTCTCCTTTCTTAAAGATAGGTATCAATAATGACTCTTTCCAGTCATGGGGTAATTCTTCTGTCCTCCAGATTTTTATTATTACTCTTATAAAAACCATCCTGGGGGGCAAGGTTGAGAGCAAGCGAGCAATAGGTAGACAACGATACAAGTGGGAAGATAACATCAAGAGATGGACGAACATCAGCCTGATATAATGTACAGTCAAGGCGAGAGACAGTGTTTGAGATCCATTGAAGCCAACCTTCATTGTGGAGACGGAACCTGATTGATTGATTGATTGATTGATTGATTGATTGATTTACACGTGCGGAGACCTCCTGGTTACTATGTGTCAAGAATTTACAATTTTCAGTTATAAATTATTGTATCTAGATGTTCTTGTTTATTGTAATGTTTGCTTATTTCGCACCATCCCAAGTCCTTCCCCGGCTCGTTGTAGCGCCGCCTACGCTCTGACATTTCCATGGTTTCCATAGCAACACACACACACACACACACACACACACACACACACAAATACACACACCTTTCCCTCCCCCAGATGCGTCCGGCTGTCAACACAATTCCAATGTTCCAGAAACACTTGCTTATTTTTGCCAGTCATCCATTTTATGGGTATATAACAAGGATTTATATGTTTAATAGTGATAGGTAAGTGAACCACAAGTGTGAATACAGGCAATACAGTAGCAAACATAGCATAAAAATGCCATAGAATCCTCGTGTTATTACGAACATATTATCCCCAACTCAGAAGAATTCCCCGGTCAAGGTGTTAATCGAGCTGGTCGTTAGGCCAGTGTTTTTCAATCGTTCTGCTGGAGCAGATCCTTACGCAAATGTTTACGTTGCTCAAGGAACTCTGTGTGATGATCCAAATGTGTATCCTACTTTATGTAATAAACCAGATGGGCAGAATTGTTGCATTTAGGCGATTTCGGTCTGTTTCCGCGGAACCCCTTGCTGCCACTCTCGGAACCCCGGTTGAAAAACTCTGCTCTAGGCTGTTTATTTAGGCCGGCCCTATTTATATATTTTGCAAACCTTATTATGAGATATATTCTATTACCATAGGTACCTATAAACTTCATATGTACCTATGGTGAGCCGTAGCTTCACCAGTGACCCCTAGTCGCCTGCTTTTCTTGTGTGTCAATAGGGTTTTAATTATATTTCCAATTCAACGTCTGTTCATTTTCAGATCCAGTGTACTCAACCCTTCATTATGGCTACTAAGAAAAAAAAAAGTGGACGGCGAGTGTCGCGTTTTCAATGAAGAATGGGGAGTAAAGTACTTCTTTGTGGAAACAAAGGACCGGAAAACCAATTGCGTAATATGCAGCTAACGTGTTGCCACAATGAAAGAGTACAATCTTCGGTGTCACTACGAAACAAAACAACTATCAATGTATTGAAAGTTTTCTGGAAAGTTACACTCTGAGAAATATGAGTCCATGAAACGTGGTTTTGAAACTCAAAGAAATCTCTTCACGAGAAAGTTTGCTGAAAACTTATCTGTCACTCGTACAAGCTACAACATTGTGTATAAGATGGCAGAACGAGGAAAACAGTTTATTGATGGCAACTTCATCAAAGAGTATTATGGAAAGCAGCAAACAACTTGTGTCCAAGAAAGCCAATTTGTTTGGAACTATCTGCCTTACAGCAAGTTCAGTTGTGCGAAGAACAGAAGAATTTGGAGAGAACATAGTGCTAGAGATATGCGAGAAAACTAGGACCGTTTTGTGGTATTCTCTGGCGCTGTATGAGTCTACTGATCTCTTGGGTACATCACAACTTCTCGTGTTCATTTGTGGTGTCAATTTGGACTTTCAGATAACGAAAGGGTTGGCATCCGTTTGCAGCATGCATGGAACAACAACAGAAAAAGACATTTTAATGGAAGTGGTAAAAGTATAATCTTCAGTGGAATCAGCTTTAATGGAGGAAAAATCATGGCTGGAGTGAGGAAGAGTCTGATGGTACAGATCAGGACTCAGTTGGAAAATTTCCAAATTCCGTGCGCTCTGTTCATGCACTGCACCATACATCAGCAAGCACTCTGTGGAGAAAGACTTAGATATATCTTGTGTACTGAAACCAGTCGTTTCTGCTGTGAACTTCATTCGGGGGTATGCATTCAATCACCGTCAGTTGCAGTTCCAGGCGTTTCTTGAAGAAATTGATTCTGACTTCTGTGACTTGCCTTATCACACATCAGTGAGTGTGGCTTAGCTGCGGTCAAGTCCTTTTTTCGTTTTTACAAGCTCCGAAACGAAATAGATGTTTTCCTCACCAAAAACAATAGAGCTGATCCACAGCTGCCAGATCCTACTGGCTGTCAAAGTTGTCATTTTTGGTCGACATCACATCAAGCATGACTGATCTGAATTTGAAACTTCAGGGAAAGAATAATCTCGTCTCTGATCTCTACAGAATCATCAAAAGGATTTCTGAAAAAGCTGTCATTGTTTGTAATACAACTGGAATGAGAAAACGTTTCTCATTTTCACTGTTTCAAAGAGTTCTTCGCTACAATCGCCGAAGATTTCAAACTCGATTTTCCGAAGAAAAAAAACAATTATTCGTGACTTGAAGAAGCATTGGTTTGGAGAGATTTTCAGATCTTGACAGAATTGAAAGTGACATTCTTCTGTTCCAGAATCCGTTTGATTGTAACCTTGATGATGTGCCAGTTGAACAACCGTTGAAGCTCACTGATTTGCAAGCAAATGACTTGATGAAAGAGAAGCACAGAGAAGGAAAACTTGTTGAATTTTACAGCTGCTTAGCTGATGTTGAGTTTCCAAAACTGAAGCAATCTGCCGCTGGTATGGCACCAGTGCCGGTCTCCCTGGTATAGGGATTACACGAATTTCTTCGTAATCCCGTATACTCTCGTAAGTAACGTGATGTTAGCGAGAATTGGTAGAGGTTCTCTCCGCGTCGGCAACTTACGGGTTATGTGAGCCGGTTGCTCAGAAAGCAATGGCAATCTACTGAGCGTAATCTTGCCAAGAAATCAACAATCAGCTGAAAGATGCTGATGTTGACAGCGATGTCCTGTAAAGGCTATGAAAAAAAATGGCATCAGTATTTGGAACAACTTATGTCTGTGAGTAAACATTTTCAAAAATGAAATGTGTGAAACCAATACATCGAACGAAATTGACTGTTGAACATTTGAAAGCAATTCTCTAGATTGGATGCTGCAATTTCAAACCAAACATGGATGAAATCTTGAAAGCCAAATATAAACTTCACAAATCTCACTAACCTTTTTTGCTGCTTAGTTTGTGAGATTCGGATATGTGCACATTAGGTTTGATGTAAATGTCTTTGTTGCTAACGTTGCCTTCTTTGATAACCTTTTGCAGTAAATAAATATGTTGGTGTCTTTGTTTTTTGTGTGCATTGCACGCCATTCACCCATGATTAACTTAGTTATTCGTCTTTTTTTTCCCAGAGCGTTTATTCTGGCTTGCAAGTGTTGTCAACGTTAGTTGCATATCCTTTACAGGACGTTTGCAGTCAACACCAGCATTTTTGGCTGTTGTTGATGTCTTGGCAAGTTTACGTTCCGTAGTTTGCCATTGCTTTCTGAACGACCCGCACCCATACCATAGCGTAAAAAACCAGCGCAATGCAGTCTGCTACCAAATCGCGCGCATTTGTGTTTCGAACGCGGGTATACGGGATTACGAACCGCGTCCGTAAGACCTTCGCCACTGAGACCGGTGCAAGTATTTTATAGAATGAGTATGCGACCCGCACTCGTCATTTTTTCAGTTATCCGGCTAGCCGAAAAAAAAGTTTGGTGACCCCTGGTCTAGCTGAATGATATCCTCACATTAGGTATCTTTAATGGTACCAGATAGATATCTAACTTAGCCTCTGATGTCCCCATCGTTCTGATCTTCAGTGCTAAATCTCTGCAGGAAAGCTTCTCCTTTCTCTTTGTCCATTGTCAAACGCGAACCGCTATCTTTGTATATTGTACCCACTTTGGCAGGATGATCTTTCCTTTCCATCTGTTTTGCAATTTGTAGAAATGTCCCTGTGTTTTATTTCCTCTAATCTCATTCATAAAGTGTTCCTTTTTCGCTCTTATGGGCTCTTTTGCACAGCGCTTGAATTCCTCCACCTTGGCTTTCTTTTCTTGCGAAGCTTTCTCCATTTCCTCTTGTGAGCTTTGGGGTGTTCGCCACACTTTCTGTAACTGTTTACCTGCTGCTCTCTTGGATTTCCATGCACGTTCTACCTCGGAGGTCCACCATGGAGGCTGCACATAAGTAGGTTTGCTAGTGATACTGCATGCCCTCTATCTGAGAAGACCCATAAGGGTTATTCCCTCTCATATTTAAAGGGCTGGGGTGCTCTAACAGCGTTAGTCTTGTTGGACTTAGAAATCAATAGAGAACAGGGTAGATGGTCACTCTCATGATCACACAGGATAGTCCATTTAACATTCAATACTGCCGACTGGGTAACAAATGCCAGGTCAATAGTCGTGTCCACATCACCAGGTCTCATCCCCATTCTAGTTGGCCTCCCATCGTTTATGCAGGCTACTTCTGAATCCACCATGGCTTCTGCAAGGGCATTTCCCTGTTGGTTTTCCCCGGTATTGTCCCACTCTCTGTTTCGTACATTAAAGTCGCCACATCGTACATTGAGAAGCCTACTACCTGGGATGTCCTCCAGCTCCATAAGCTAGTCCCGTCGTTCCTTTGTAACAAAAGAATCAACCACGGCATATACATTTAAGGCTGAGCATTCGCACTGCGAGCGCTAACAAGACAAGTCACCAGAACAAGTCAAGCAGCCTGATACGGGGGGAAAATGGCACGTCGCAAGAACACCAAGAAACACGCGGTATCCAAGATATGCAGCGTGGTAGCCGACAAGAAGACGAGCGGAGTGAACTTAGCGGCGAGCTGCAGTAAACAACAAGAACCTCAAGCATCCTTTAACGAAGCTACCACGAGGAAGGAAGACGACAACCCACTACAAACAAGAGACAAACCTACTGAGAAGCAGAGGGAGGAGAAAGACACCAGAATCGGAAACACTGACTCACCGACAGTCAAGTGGGTTATCAAGCGTATCCAAGTGGAGCTATCAGACGAAGAAATCATGAAGCAGCTACGAGAAGAGAATCTTCACATACGATTCTTGAAAGCGGAGCAGCTCCTCACCTACTCCAAGATACCTACAACCTTGGCAGCGGTGACGTCGGAAGGCAGCGTAATGTCGACCACAGTTGCAATCAACAAGAGAATGCAGCAGCCAGAGAGATTCATCCCAAGGATCACCCAGTGTTCCAGATGTCGGAGGGCCGGCCACAGCAGAGCAGCCTGCCGCAGCAGGACGGGAATCTGCCGGTACTGCGCCGATCACCACGCCTTCAAGGAATGTCCGCTGGCCAAGCTGGACACGGACTTCCGAGTACCCAACAACAAACGAAAGTGCGCCAACTGCCTGGACAAGCATGGAGCAAGATACTTGGGCTGTCCGTACCTCCAAAGACACAGAGTCGTCTAAAAGATCGCCATCACCACAAAGATACCATATAAGGACGCAATGCGGAGGTGCGAGACAGCAACCTGCATCTCACAATCCGAGAAAGAGCAACTACAAAGCCAGATTGATGAGTTAAAGAAGGAAGTCAAGCTACTGCAAACATCGGCACCAACCAGCGACAATGGGAAACTCCTTGCTGAAATAAAGGAGATCGAGCGGGACATCAAACAAGAGGTGGAGAACATGAGCCAGATGACAAAGATAAATGAAGAGATTCTACGAGACATCAAAGCGGTAAGAGAAATGTTAACAACTGAAATGGAACCAAACCATATCAAACCAGCAGAAGAAACGGAAAAGAACACAGAGAAACCGCAAGATGAAATCCAACAAGAGACCGAACCGAAACCACAAGATAAAGCCAGCAGACCAGCCACGACAATATCCTGCAAGACATCCGAAGAAACCGAGATCAGCACCATGATGACGACACGGAGAATCCCCAGGGGCCTACCTTTGAGGAGCTACGAGAGTCGGCAAGGATTGAGGAACGCAGGCACCAGGAATTCAAAAGGGGCTGGATTGAAAAAGAAAAGAAGAAACCCAAGAAACTCAGGAGACCGGTAGAATACCCAGATAGAATTACTGACTTTGAGGATGGACCCGGCTACACGTACTATATAGAAGACGGAGAGATGCTCCCGTGGATGACCTTGGAGGAAAAAATCGAATGGCAACAGAAGCTCAAACTCGAAGAAGAAGGAAGGCGCAAGGAGGAAGGTGAAAACATCGAAAAGCTCATACAGAAAATACACCCAAAAAGAAAAGAGGCAAAAGCACCAAATAAAAAGTCCTTATAAGGATTGCAACCAGTCAAGCCAGACGAGCCAAAAACCGTCACTAACAGAAGATACCACAAAAGGAGACGAGCACAAAGGATAGCCGCCGACCGATCCCCCAGCTAACGTCACAGACACAAACAAACAGAACAAGTCAGGATCAGGACTAACTCGTAAGAGCGCACAAGCCAAGAATTAGGTTGAATGAACCCACAAAAACAACGGACCTCAACAGTAACCACAGCTGAAAGACGCAGGTTGAACGAGGCCGAATTTGGATTTTTTTTTTTTTGAAATTGGAATTGGAATATACATTTATTAAGTTTCAGCTCAGACCCATAAACGTTTTGTGGTGCTCACTGCACAATAGGAATGTTAAAGCTCTCCCAAGCCTCTTGATAAATGGTAGAAATATGATTAGAGAAAGCGGACGGCAGTACCCGGGAATCACTTTTGATAGAAGCCTGTCCTTTAGGGATCAACTTAACTCACCTCCTACATAATTTCCAGATAATTCTAAATAATGTTGGTACTTATTTTAATTAAGCTGGATCGGCCCCAGAATTGTCCTGGTTGATAAACCTGCTGTTGGGACTAAAACCATACCGCTGTCTTGGTAGGCAAGCGTTAGTTAGTTAGTTAGTTAGTTGGTTAGTTAGTTAGTTAATCGTAGATCCAACCACATAGCAACGGGTTGTCCCCATTATGCTCCGTTCCTGTGCCAGTGAATATCGCACAAAACGCTCCCCACTGCCCAATGTGAAAAGTGGAAAAGACAGGAGTCTCGACAAACAACAGCCCTCACAGATACACTGTGCATAATGCCGCCGCCAGAATGTCAACACAATAGTCCCCAATGAAACACCCAGTTCATCTCTGATGGAATCGGCAGTCATTTTCCCATCTGGATGTTTCCTAGATGTTCACCCACACAGTCCACGAAAATACAGTTCATCGTCGATGGCAGTGGTAGTCAACCAGAAGCCCAGCAGCCACGCATTTCTGCATAAGGCAAAAACCGGTCAACTCTGGGACATAGCCATCTACTATCGCTCCGAACATGCAGCCACGTTCCAAAAAACCTCGGGCAGATTCAAAAGCATTTCACACGAAACTCACAGCTCACAGTGTCGCGCCACGCACTCACTCAGTAGCAGGGCGACGGAACCATCAAGCCTCCTTAGTCGCCTCTTACGACATGCGTGTAGCCTACCTACCAGGCAAGCGTACTAACAACGATGTGATTTAGTCAAAGGGAGGCAACCTTCTCTTTTATAGATGGTTGGTTCTATAGAGCCTAAATATTTCATTTTCAAAGCATCATTTTATAGTTAGAAATACTATGATTTCTTAAAATCTGCGATCAGAATGTAGATAAAATTCTTTGAATATAAGTAAAACTTATAGAATGCTGCACGTCTGCTTGTAACATATTGTACAAATATTAACGAGCTTACATCAAGTTCCCTAAAGTTGAAATTGTAATGTTTACATTCATCGATGTAGTTTTGGGTTTAGAATTTCTCTTGAAGGGGAAGTGGTATGGCCGTAAGTGCCCGCCACGCCCTATAATGTACTGAATATATTGTATGAGTGTGGATGTCCAAGAAAGAAGGCATGTCACAAACTTTGCACTGAAGAGATTACAATATACAATACAGAATAAAACAGCTGAAAGTCATAATGCGATGCCAGAGACACCGACTTTTTAAACACTTTAAGTGTGCCCCAAACTACAACAGATGGCAACAGGTTGTACATACACGATTTCCAATGAACAAGTTTGTTCTTCTTATAGTCCCTGCTGTGGCGTTGGTGATCATGTCTGTCCACATTCTTCTGTCTCTCATGCTTCCAGTCATTTCTGATACCGACTTTCCTCATTGCAATGATCTCAAACTGTTCGGCATTTTTTCTCTGTCTCCCCCTGCCTCTCTTCCGCTCCAGCCTTCTTGTTGTGACGACATACTCCAGCTTTCCCCTTCTCATCGCACGCCCTAAAAATGTGGACTGTCTTCTTCTGATGCGATTAACCAGTTCTCTTTGTGATTGGTAGTTCCGTGTGCCATGGGGATGATATGGGGATTAACTAACTAACTAAATAAGTAAGTAAGTAAGTAACTAAATAAGTAAGTAAGTAAGTAACTAACTAACTAACTAATGAACGAACGAACGAGCCAACCAACCACACAACCAGCAAACCAACCCACCAGCTATCTAACGCGTGTCCATGTATAATGGCCCAGATTGGTTCGCCGATGAATTTCTATAGGTTTCACCCCAAAGTTAACTAAAACACGGATAACAAAATGCTGTTCCCCTTTGGTGAATGTCACAAGATGGGCGACCATCTTTAAACTGTCGTTATGTCACAGTGTTCGCCCTGACATCCTTAACAACAATATTGACAGGTTACAAGACAAGGGCATGGTTATTGTCATGTCTATCACACTTTTAAGGTGTTCATTTCAACTCACTGGGAATACCTACCAATCGGCTTATTTGCTTGTCTGTCCTATGGTGTTCACACCTACATGCCCGTGTATTGCCGGGGCCCATACGGGGAGCAAAGAATAGTAACACTGTTGCCTACCATGCACGTCGTAAGAGGCGTCTAAGGAGGATATGGTTCCGTCGCCCTGCTACTGAGTGAGTGCGTGACGCGACACTGTGAGCTGTGAATTTCGCGTGGAATGCTTTTGCATCTGTCCAGTTGTTATTCGCGTGAACTGCATGTTCGAAACGATGACGGCCGGCTGTTGCTGGATTGACTGGTTTGCCTTTTCAGTTCACGAGTGCATTTTTCAGGAGACTCCTGGTAGTCGTCGCTGTAGCTACGGAGTTCGTGCTTTGTGCGGCGCTTTCGGTGGGTCGCCCTGCAGAAAGATACCGAGCCATATGGGATAAAACCCCGGTCAATGAAGTCTTTCTGGTGACTGCCGTTTTCATCGACGATGAACTGTATTTTTCTTGGAGGACATTTGTGTTGGCATTCTGGTGGCGGCATTATGCACAGTGTACCTGTGCGGGCTGTTGGCTTGCCGACACTCCTGTCTATTCCATTGTTCACATGGGGCAGTGAGGAGCATTTTGTGATATTCACTGGCACAGGAACGGAGCAATATGGGTACGACCCGTTGCCGTGAAGTTGGAACCGTGACTAACTAACTAACTAACTAACCTACATGCATACTGACCTAGTTGTCTGAATATTTAACTGCTTACCTACCTGTCTACGTATGTACCTACCTACATTCCTATTCATCCATCCACCCACCGACCTATCTATCTATATATCGATCTATCCATCCATCCATCTATCTACCTATCTACTCACCCATCTACCTACCTATCTATTTATTTACCTACCTACCTACCTGTCTGTCTATATACGGTGGAGATGGTCCCATAGCATATACTACCGACGGAGTGTGAAGTGTTAGACCTTCACAATTTCTAGGCCACGACATATTGAATATGGTTGGAAGGTAAAAGGGATGATTTCATTGCAACTGGTTTTATCCCAGATGGTTGGATCCATTTCCACAGAGGGAACTGTCAAAGGCGTCACACAGAGCACACGCACTACGGCCCCACAGGAGTCTCCCAGAAAATGACAACCATGAACCGAATCACTGTGTCCCATAACAAGCCCATTTCTTTCGGAGCGCGAGGCCAGCGGTTTAACCACTACACCACGGAGTTCACCTCGGTCCACAAGGAGATGTGGTGGCGTTTACTTTCCTCATCACATTGCATACCCACATCATGTCTCTATTCACAGCTCAACCATTTATTGTGAGGCTTGGGAGGTCAGCCTTGACAATCCTATTCTACAGAGAGCACTACAAGACAGATGCTTTTTCTGGGTTAATGGCGGCATTCATCTCAGTACACCACGCCATCACTGTGTCCAGTATCGCCTGCATCCCCTGAGCTGTTTGATTTCTGTCCCTCCCCTGCCTGTATGCAAGAACATCATCTGCAAATGTTAGTATCCATCCAGCCCATGGAGCTTCGAGGCTGGCAGTCTTGCTCGTATACACATTGAAAAGCACAGAGGAAACTGCCGACCCCTGTGGTATAGTCCAAGGGTTATGATTCATGGCTCAGAGGTCCATGTACCCAGCCGGAGAACCACGCTGTGAGAATACACAACAGTTGCAATTCAATTCACCAACCAAGGAATACTTACTCTCTTCTTCATAAGAGCGTACATTAAAATATCATATCTGACTGCTGTACGCGTCCTGGAAATCGAGTGCTGCCACCGTCGTCTCCTGTCTGTTTTGGAACCCTTCATAAACATCGTAGGCAAAAGTGGCTGCATTTGACCAATTATCTTTCCCTTGCCAGTAACCTCCCAAACCTTACGGGGAAATGGGGAGGGAGGCTTTTCCCTTTCTAAATTTTCCCGAAGCTTAACAGCAACGATCTTCTCCATCATCTTGTCAAAAGTATTATGTAGTGTAATAATCCTAAATCCATTTAGCTTTGAATGATCTTTGCCTGGTTTAGGAAATGGTGTTAAATAGTTATGCACCCAAACCTGGGGTACTGATGTCACCCTGATGGTCAGGCTAAAGCAAGCAGCCATCTCCATAAGTTCTCCATCACTCATATCCATCATGTGGGCACACCTAACCCCATCGGGCCCTGGTGAGGTGTCATTTGCTTTTTCTTCAATACATCTTTGTTTGACATCGTCTAGCTCAGGGGTCACCAAACTACGGCCAGCGGGCCGGATCGGCCCCCAACGTATTTATCCGGCCCGCCGTCGGTACTCGAAAATACTTGATATAATGTATGGAACTCGAGGCGTTGTGATACAATTTAAATGTCAATATTATATTTAGAATAATAGGTGATCTCTACACAAAATCAGTATTAACATCTAGAGAAATTAACAGCGCATTAAAAATGATAATTGTCAAATGCTACGTATATTCAACACTACTGCATGGCGCGGAAGTTTGGACATTGAACAAGCAACTAGAAAGTCGCATAGAGGCCCTGGATATGTGTATCATATACCATCGAATATGTCGTATTTCGTGGAAATAAAATCAATCAAATGCAGAGGTTCTAGAAAAACTGGGAATGAAGGGAGAGTTGGTGAAAGAAATAAAGAGGAGGCAAGTGAAATATTTCGGCCACGTTAAAAGACATGATACTCTTATAAAA
Source organism: Cepaea hortensis (assembly GCA_963921405.1). Classification (NCBI taxonomy): domain Eukaryota; kingdom Metazoa; phylum Mollusca; class Gastropoda; order Stylommatophora; family Helicidae; genus Cepaea; species Cepaea hortensis. Next base: position 33,700,261 of record OY992881.1, read on the forward strand.
ATCATACTGGATGGCAAGGCTTAGGGCAAGCGAGCAAGAGGTAAACAACGATACAAGTGGGAAGATATCAAGAGATGGACGAACATCAGCCTGATATAATGTACAGTCAAGGCGAGAGACAGTGTTAGAAATCCATTGTAGCCAACCTTCATTGTGGAGACGGAACCTGATTGATTGATTGATTCACACGTGCAGAGACTTCCTGGCTACTATGTGTCTTAAATTTACAATTTTCAGTTATAAATTATTGTATCTAGATGTTCTTGTTTATTGTAATGTTTACTTATTTCGCACCATCCCAAGTCCTTACCCGGCTTGTTGTAGCGCTGCCTACGCTCTGACATTTCCATGGTTTCAAGAACACACACACACACATATATATATATATATATATATATATATATATATATATATATATATATATATATATATATATATATATATATATATTTCTTTCCCTCCCCCAAATGCGTCCGTCTGTCAACATAAGTCCAATGCTCCAGAAATATTTACTTATTTTTGCCAGTCATCCATTTTATAGTATAGGTATGTAACGAGCATTCCTATGTTAGAAAGTAATAGGTAAGTGAACTACAATTGTGAATAGAGGCAATAAGGTAGCAAACATAGCATTAAAATGCCATAGAATCCTCGTGTTATTACGAAAATATCCCCAGCTCAGAAGAGTTCCCCGGTCAAGGTGTTAATCGAGCTGGACGCTAGGCCAGTGTTTTTCAATCTTTCTGCTGGAGCAGATCCTTACGCAAATGTTTACGGTGCTCAAGGAACTCTGTGCGATGATCCAAGTGTCTGTCCTTTATGTAATAAACCAGATGGGCAGAATTGTTGCATTTCATTTAGGCGATTTCGGCGGAACTCCTGGCTGCCACTCTCCGAACCCCGGTTGATAAAGAGGTTAGACACCAAATCGGATACCCGATATATATATATATGGCCGTAATACGCGCCAAAGATACAACTCTTAACACTTTGTAAGTATTCTATAACAGCCTAGTGACTAGCATATGTTTCTACACCGACGTCTGGATTGCAAAAGGGCCGTGTCGCGCTATCTTTCCCTGACCGGAAGTGGCCGTGCCAGGGAGTTCGTTGCCATGACAATCGCCGACCAAAGTGTGAAACTGTCGTAGACAAATTTGTAGATTTGGCTGGGTACACTAATTTGTACATACTGGCTCTCCCCCTATACTAATAAATACCGTGTTTCTTCATATTAAATTAATAACATTACATAACCGTTGATTTATACTATAAACAGGGACTATCTATACATAGATATCTTGGTATAAATACGAATATAGATTCTTATAAAATTACATAAAGATTTTAAAGAGATTTTGCCCCAATTTAAGCAAAAGAGGATGGGGAAGCTGGAGACTTCGTCACATTGTGGTTTCAGTGAAAGCACCAGAGTCCTCCTTCACAATTATCCCTCCGGCCTGAGCCGTAAAGGCCAATGAGCTTCTCACATGTCAGACGACCAACCCATCTGTGTAGATGACAGCATCACCGTCTAGCGAATTCTCGAAAATCAACGCTTATACTTCAGCCTCCACAGCTGGATGCAAACTGAAAAGGATGTGCAGAAATCTGTTGGCACTTGTACCCACTCCTCGCCAGGTTCTAAGTCCTCAAGTGAACACACCTTTTGTAGAATGTCTTCGGCTTGACCCATCCATGACCGTCCTCTTTTTAACCCCCATCCCTTCACCTTCATAATTTCACTATGCAGTGGATGTTGTGTGTTTGCGTTAACTCTGAGGTAGGCGCGTGCCCTGCAAACTTGTATTCTGTCTTAAATGGTTGGAAAATCAAGAAGGTAGCGCATCGCCCTGCATGCTATATCTCTTGTACATCCAAGAATAATGTGCATAGCTTCATTCTGTATCCTTTCTATCTGCTTACGGCTGAGAGTCAGGATTGCCATTGCATACTCAAAAACAGACATGACCAGCCCCTCGTACAGAAGACATAGATGGCGCTGCTCACAGTTTGCTGCCACCATCCCCTGCGTCACAGCCAAACCCCGCTTGGCCTTTGTTATCACCTGGTCTATGTGCTCATTATAAGCATGGCTTCGATCAAACCGTATCCCCAGGTAATTCATTGCCTGCGTTCTTTCCACCGTCTCTGAACACAGCTTTACTGTTGGTGTTGGAGTGTTGACAATATGATTATTCAACAAGAACCAAGTCACTGTTGCCTTTGTTGGGTTGACCATTGCCCCAGCTTCATCACACCAAGTACTTATGCGATTGAGTTCGGTTTGTAGTTCCACAGCAACCTGATCTCTATCCTTACCCTGACGATACACTAATACATCATCAGCATATGACTTGAAATCTAGACTAAATCAGGGGTCTTGAAAGCCAAATATCAGCTTTTCAAATCTTACTAACCTTCTGATGTAACTATCTTTGTTGTTAACGTTGCCTTCTTTCATAACCTTTTGTAGTAAATAAATATGTTGGTTGTCTTTGTTTTTTGTGTGCATTGCACGCCATTCACCCATGATTAACTTAGTTATTCGTCTTTTACCCCAGAGCGTTCATTCTGGCTTGCAAGTGTTGTTAACGTTAGTTGCATATCCTTTACAGGACGTCTGCAGTCAACACTAGCATTTTTTGCTGTTGTTGATGTCTTGGCAAGTTTACGTTCAGTAGTTTGCCATTGATTTCTGAATGACCCACACCCATACCACAGCATAAAAAACCAGCGCAATGCGGTCTGCTACCGAATCGCGCGCATCCCTGTTTCAAACGCGGGTATACAGGATTACGAACTGCACCCGTAAGACCTTTGCCACGGGGACCGGCGCAAGTGTTGTACAGAATGAGTATGCGGCCCGCACTCGTCATTTTTTCAGTTATCCGGCCAGCTGAGAAAAAAGTTTGGTGACCCCTGATCTAGTCTAATATGAGTACCAAGAAATTCTCCGAGAAATAAAAATGACCAGTATGATACTGATCGCAACACCCATCAACTGCCGACAGGTCTATACAAATATGGGGCCAGCACCATATACCCAACACGTCCCAAGGTGTGTAAAAGGTCCCATTACTTACTTACATATTGTGGGACTGGGTTAACACCCAGAGTGCAGATACGTCACACACTGAGCATGTGAGACGTAAGATGGTGTGTGGCGGTGGAAATGACCATGTGTTCACATGTATCCATTGTGGATGAACATTTACAGCGTAAATTGATCTTATAAGTCACATTCGCTACCACCATGGTTTGTAGTTATTATGCCTTTTTGAGGCACAATGTAACAAACTATTGTCTGTCAAGACGGCAGGGTGCCAATGAAATGGGTTAACACCCGGAGCTGTACTGCTCAGACAAAAGAACCTGCCATTGCTGAGGATTGAAACAAGACAACTGTCTTAGTGAGCAACTGTATTACCCACTATCCAACTACATTACCATACTTAAATATGTTGAACAAACAAACAAACAGAAACAAAACCTACATTTAAAATATAAACTTCTAAAAAGCCTGGCTAAACAAATATGAGCACCCGCTATTAAACTTGCTGCGTGCTGATGCTGGGGTAGCAGGTTCATTTCAGTTGAACTTAAATGTAAGCTTCTTGTTCAGAAAGCAATGGCAAGCTACTTAATGTAAAAATTGTCTAGAAAATCAACCTGGTGTTGAGGGCAGCATAATGCAAAGGACGTGCACCACTGAAAACAAAAAACACATAAAACATATATTTCCCATAAAAACAATTTATTTTTTTAACACAAATAACATGTAAATGGTCATATTTACATAAAAAGTAGGGACAACAGAAACTTAACAGGTTTGTGTAAATTTAAAGTAATAACTAATTGAGTGATGTTGCCAAAGAAAACATTCAAATTCACTTAGTTTATGAATGCAAGAGAACAGGTCAATGTGGTGATACAGACAAGTGTTTAATGTACTTGTAGATCCATTCTATCCAGTTAATCTGTACCACAGACAATCAAAACTTGGATATTTTCTCTCCACTACAGTACACCGTATTCTGTTCTGCTTATTAAAAGTACTGCACAGGTTTCGTTATTCTTGAACTCTGTCAATAAACAATAGAGGATGAAAAACACACAATATTAATCTTTTTGAAATTAATTAACTACCAGATTAAATTACATGATGAGGCAGAAACAATTTATTTATATGTTTCAACTAGAGAGTTTTCAATAATTGTGACTGTAGTTTGTAAGTTGTTAACAAACTTCCTTGTGATATTGGATAATTCTGGATGAATTACAGCAAACTTTTATATACTTACAGAATTACATGAAGTCTGATGTTGCCAGTGGCTTATGATAGTGTGTTAAAACTGTACAATGAATGACAATGTGTGATAAAGTGTAAGGATACATAAGTAAAGTCACTTATGAAGCAACCAGGACTGCAAGAGCTGTGAAGAAAAGGCTGGACAGAAAAACCACTGCAGGAGATCCTCCTCCTTGAACATCAAGCATTCTTTGCCCACATTGTCAAAGAACATTTTGAGTCAAAATAGGCCTTATCAGCCATCTTAGAACTCACGGCTCCATACTTTCAACCCCACCGGATGAAATGAATGGTCATCATCATTCTTGATGGACAAACAACAACACATAAGTAGAGTAAAGGACCCTTATACACACCTTTAGACATACTGGATATATGGTGCTAATCCCATATTTTCATAGACCTATTGGCACTCAATAAGCGATGGGTCAGTATCATGTTGGTCACTTTCACTTCCCAGGTCATTTCCTGGTTCCCAGTCTTCATCAGGGTATTTTTACTGTGCCAAAATTATGTTACTTGTCGTACCTTGAGCATGAAAGTTGAATCAATGTTTCATAATATTTGTATATAGTAGTTCTGACTTATCCTGCCACAACAAAATACATCAAATGATAATGATGTTTAAAGGAGCTTCCTATTCCCATCTGTCAAGGAATTAGAGGACAGATAATGTTAGATAAGCCAGTACAAGTTAAAACTAACAACAGAGAACGATTGAAATAGAACATAACCTAATGCTAGGCATCAATTCCAGGCATATACAAACAAACCCAAGTTAGTGTCAACAGAGAGTTAAATATAGCTACAGGAGGATGAGCATCAGGGGTGACAATTCATTGCTGACAGAGTATGGTTCACTCTTCACAAGCAGGTGTACACTGTTGAGGCAAATCTCCAACAGACAAGTCTCTGTGTTCATACTGCCTCATGTACAGAGGTGTACGTAAACTCCTCCAGTGTCTACTTTCACCATATTTTGATTGTCTGATATCAAGTTTGTCAGTTCAATCACCCGACAATGACTGTATGTTACATCTATTCCATGTTATGTCTTAAATGGTTCCATTAATATAACAGTAAATTTGTCATCCCCATAAATTACGGGAAACACCCAAATATTGTATATGGATTGGTATTGTTACACTCATCTACGACCATCATATAGGTGTGAGAGATTTACTGATCAACATTTATGATTCATTGATGATATATGAGAGAGCTCTAGTGTGAGAGGATAAAGTGGAGTTGTTGACCTATAGACTTAATAATTCATGCATGACTGAGAGCAGGAAACAAGAACGGAGTAGGGATGTGACTCTGTGATGACTGCCCAGAGTGATTGGCATCTTATGTTGTCCGTTGCCAGGGGAACATTCACAGAAGTGCAAGAACTCCCACAAAGTAAGATTGTCTGTTGGAATAAATCGTCCATTGCTGCTGCCATGAGTTGTTTCCAGTCTATCATCATCAGAGTGATTGGTATCTTGTGCCGTTCGTTGCCTGGGGGACTTGCACAGAAGTGCAAGAACTCCCACAAAGTAAGATTGTCTGTTGGAATAAATCGTCCATTGCTGCTGCCATGAGTTGTTTCCAGTCTATCATCATCAGAGTGATTGGTATCTTGTGCCGTTCGTTGCCTGGGGGACTTGCACAGAAGTGCAAGAACTCCCACAAAGTAAGATTGTCTGTTGGAATAAATCGTCCATTGCTGCTGCCATGAGTTGTTTCCAGTCTATCATCATCAGAGTGATTGGTATCTTGTGCCGTTCGTTGCCTGGGGGACTTGCACAGAAGTGCAAGAACTCCCACAAAGTAAGATTGTCTGTTGGAATAAATCGTCCATTGCTGCTGCCATGAGTTGTTTCCAGTCTATCATCATCAGAGTGATTGGTATCTTGTGCCGTTCGTTGCCTGGGGGACTTGCACAGAAGTGCAAGAACTCCTACAAAGTAAGTTTGTCTGTTGGAATAAATCGGCTATTGCTGCTGCCATGAGTTGTTTCCAATTATCATCATCATGTCATAGGTGTGTCTGCCTTCTTCTTCTGAGACAACAATCTATTAACATTATCAACATTTTGTCACTACTATCAATCTCTCTCTCTCTCTCTCTCTTACACACCCTTCCCCATAGCTAGGAGAAGGACTGTGACACCATCATCTCTCTTTCATTAGAAAAACAGACAGACAGACAACAGGTACAGAGACTGGGAGAGGTACAGAGACTGACACAGACAGGCTGAGCCATAGAGACAGAAAAAGATACATATGTAATATGTTTATTTTATTAATGACTGTAAAATGCAAAACACTAATTATTATTGTATGAGTAAGAATAAATACTTTTCTGACACCAATTTCTGGCCGACAGTGCTGTCTCTTTCTTGCTTTGACACGGCAAGAACTGCAACAACAAGCAAGATTTTTTTTTAAACGTACAGTAATTTGAGACCATATACTTATGCTGTAAGAATAATAGCGATCAAAAACAAATCATCAACATCATGTGCCATGTGTGTGTAGGCAGTCATGGTTTGCCATCTTACAAGATAAAGAAAGTTTCAGAACAAGTCTGTCTGTCTTGTCTCATCTATGCCACTTGACCAAGACATTTAGGTATTTATTTGTTCCTATTATACCATCAGATTTCCACGATGCTACTAACTCTTCAGGTTTATGTCTCCTCATAGCATGCCCAAAAATCTTGACTGTCTGCATCACATTTATTTACTTAATTTACAACTTTCATCTGCTTCTAGGGCTGTCTCATTCGTTTGTCTGTCCCTCTGTGGTATTATGTGCAGTTTATCAGAAACCACATCTTTGCTGCCATTTGATGTCTCTCACCATGTCTGCTTGTTGTCCAGGTCTCACATGCATATAAAGATATAGAAAATATAGTGAGTGAGTGATATAGAGAGTGAGTTCCCTTGAAGCAAGATGGCGGGACATTTCTTCGTCCCGTAAAATGGAACGTGTTTTTTCCGAAATGTGTATGGATTAAGTGTTTTTTCGTGGTGAAATGGAGTTCGGACCGTGCAACGGAGTTCGTGCACGCGCGCCCAGACTTCCTTCGGCGTATCATCAGCACCCGGTGGCGATAGTTAAGCCTAACATGACGACCAGACGACCAGCAAGGACACAACGTGGTAAGAGGGCGGGCGCACTCAGAAGGCGTTTAAAATGTGACAGATTGGGTATCGGAAACGTTTGAGTGCTGTACTGGAACTGTGCATCATTTAGTCAACGCCGACCCATGCTTGAAAAACTACTCTACAGAAACGATATTGTAGTCATACAAGAAACACAGCTCGGCGACGGAACAATCATTGTCACGGGATTTCAGGGATTCTTTAACAGGCGGCACCTCGGACAGGCCATTCTGGTCTACGACAACATACTAGTGTCTGAGATCGATATGTCTTCCTGGAACAGTGATGCCCTGCAAGTGCAGGCATTAAGAATAATGACACCAGTGCAGCTTGTAATCGTGAACGTTTATGCGCGAAATGGGAAGCTCGACGTGCGACAATGGCAGAGTTTGTTCGATATGGATGAAAGGCATATCATCTACTGTGGGGACTTCAATGCCAGAGGCAGTCAGTGGGGGAATTGCATCACCAATAGACAGGGAGAAGATCTGGAGGATCCCTGGCATCTGCTGCCCTAATCTGTCTGAATGATGGGAAGGTCACTAGAATAGCCACTCGACCAGATGACTCTGACAGCGTCATTGACTTGGCTCTGGTGTCGCCCACCATCGCACCAAGGTGCCGGTGGGGCACACTGGGATATCACGATAGTGACCACTACCCTTGTGTCATCCTGATCAAGAAAGACGGGGCCATGAGTCAAAGAAACAAGACAAATGCCTTCCCGTATGACAACACTGGTCAAGACGCCATAAGCAAGATCAGAAGAAGAAAACTTCCTCCCGCAGGAGACAAGATGGTTGCAGCCACCATGGTGGAATGGAGAGGTCAAGAAGGCATGGCTGGGAAAGAGGCAGGCTGTCAAAGACTGGCAAAAGGCCAGAAAGGCTAACATGCCACAGGCTGAGTTGGCGAACCTGAAGACTGAGGTCAATAGAACGACGACTTTATTCAAATCCTGCGCCAAACAGGCCAAGGCCGAGAAATGGGATAAGTTCTGCAGGATGGTGTGCTCCAAGCGATCTCTTACGACATTCTGGCGCCTCCACAAGAGCATGAACGGTGCTGCACAACGTAGGGATATTCCAGACTTTCAAGGCACAGACCTCGCATGGAAAAAGTCGGATGCGGATAAAGGTAAGGCCCTTCTTGCACGCTACATAGAACAGACTGACCAGAAAGACGAGCCCGCCAGACAGAGGACCACAACGACACTCTCTCAGTTGTGCGAGGGGGTCGGGACAGACGAAGAATGGACAATCACAGCTGAGATATTGTGTGCGATGCTCAAGAAATCACCTAACACCGCCCCAGGCCCAGACGGCATCCGATATGGTGACCTACTGGTGATATCAGATGATGACATGGAAGAACTGGCCAGAGAATTCAACACCAGTATCCAGAGGGGTCAGGTCAAAGAAGAATGGCTACACAGCTACTTGCTGCCGCTGCCAAAACTGAACAAAGACCATTCCAAGATAAGTGGCTACAGAATCATTACGATGCAGAATACTGTTGGCAAGATACTGGAGAAAATTGTAGCACACAGACTTGCTTGGGACTTGGAACAGCTCGGCTGCTTCCCGCCCACACTTGGAGAATACAGACACAACAAAGAGTCATGGCTGAATGCGGCGGTCTTTGCTCAAGATGTTCACGAAGGATTTCAGGTCAGAAAAGAGACATGTGCGGCCGCCATAGACTTAGAGGACGCATATAACAGAGTATCTTTCGAGCACTTGATGCAAACCCTCCTCAGACTGAAAGTGCACCCTCACCTTGTACGATGGATAGCTGCAGTTCTGCTCCAAAGGAAGGTGGTGCTAAGATGCGGGAGTTGGTCTTCTGAGCAAATAACGATATGTCCAGGATTGCCGCAGGGTTCACCACTGTCACCAGTACTATTCAACATGTATACGGTGCCGATCACTGAACAACAGTTGGACGGGAGGGGTAGGACTCTGTCATTCGTTGACGACATCCTTGTGTATCGACAGGGTCGAGATAGACAGGCGGTTGCCAATGATATGCAGGGCCAACTAGATCGAATTTCCTCATGGTGTGCTGATGCCGATGCCCTTGTCAACCCTGCAAAGGCAACGGTTACATGGTTCTCACTAAACAACCATATTGTGAAAACAGACCTGCCGGCAGTAAGAATGGATGGGAGCAGTTTGAGTAGAACCCAGTCAATGACATATCTTGGCGTGAGGCTTGATCGTAGCCTGTCCTTCAGAGATCATGTCGATTATGTCATAACGAAGGCTCGAAAAAGTTTGTCAGCAATGAGAGTCATGGCGACTGCCAATATCGAGCAAAGACTGCTAATACTTCTGTTCCAAGGACTTGTACTTTCACGCATCGAGTATGCCCTGGCCATCCTCACTGTCAGCCCTACACAGATTGGAAGACTTGAAAAGGTACAAAACGAAGCCATGCGCATCATTTTGGGCTGCACGAGAGACACCAGCTGTGTAGCAATGAGATACCTCCTTGACTTCCCGACAATGGAACACAGGATCAAGATCTGGAGAGCTCGTGCATACTTAAAAATAAGTGCAGATGAGCAGCACCCTCTGCATGACGCTATATTCAGAGAAAAGGGTGACAGGCTAAAGAGGGGCAAATCATGGATGGGTCGGGCGGAAGATGTCGTCAGACAGGTCTGCAGTCTTACCAGTATCAACCCCGGCAAGGAATGGGTGCCGGTGCCTCCAGCTTTTAAGTGCACTTTCTCCTGCAGTATCACACTCGACAGACGGTGCAGAGAGCAGAACCCTGCCGCTGTCAATGCAGAGGTTAACGCGCTCATCTATGAACACTCAGATAGCCCCGAAGTGCTCATCTATACAGATGGATCTGTTGTAAAGCAGCAGAGAAGTGCGTGGGCATTTACAGCCCGTTCAGCGGGCCGAACCGTTCAAGAATCCAGTGGTGCCCACTCTATGACCACAAGCAGCATGACGATGGAGGTGATGGCAGTTACACAGGCTTTCATATGGCTGGAATCACAGCATTATACCAACGTGTGTGTACTAAGTGATTCAATGAGCATGATTCAGAAGGTCGAAACTGGATCTGTACGTAGATAAGACTGAATCGCTGCGGAAGTCTGTTGTCCGTAAAGTCACCTTCATCTTCGTCCCGGGACATGCGGGAGTCGAGGGAAATGAACGAGCTGACAAACTGGCTGGCTCTGCACCCCCTGTAGATGGCCAGCCCATGGATCGTGTTATTAACGTCCTTAAAGATATGGCGAGAACAGAGGACTTTGACGTCAGTGATTCCACATCGCTGTCCAGGATGAAAGACCTGGGAGTAAGAATCGGCACAGCCAGACGCGAGAGGTACATCATGAAAACAAAGCGCCTCGTCAACCAACAAACTGGCACTATTAGCCACTGGACGCTGATGCATATGCTGGGGGGGGGGGGGGGGGGGGATCTGAGCACCTATGGACATGTCCGGAGTGCAATGAAGATGCCCCAACTGATAACTGAACTGATAACTGAACTGAACAGAAAATATAGTTAAACAAGACAATAAAATCTGCAAGTAATTTGCTTTCATACTAATCTGACATTTGTCACTTTGTGAACAGTTATTTTTTCTTCTGGTTAATTAGAAAGATCTAGAAACAGCATTCTGAAACACAAGGACAGACTAGAGAACATAACAATGGATAAATCAACATGTGACACCAACTACTGAATACTGGGACCTGTTTCTCTTGTATTGCTTTTGTTCATCTTCTGTCATTCTCTTTGCATGCTGGCACTTTCGTTGACCACTTTTTCGTGAAAGCAGTACATCCTCCTGCAATTGACACCACATTAATTTTAAAAAGGGAATATTTAGAAGCGGTATAAAGGCGTAAGAGTAATCTCATGATGAATTCTGATTAGGAACATGTAGTTATCAGACTTCACATACACTAGGTCATGGCACTGAGTTACCATCTCCATCCCTTCATTGCTGCCTTTCCTTTCCAAAGAAATATTTGATGTATTTTTTATTAATCTGTGTTGATAACTGATAGTTATACACGATCAGAAAAAAAGATGACACGGATAATATCCTTCTCCCCGGAAAGGTTAACCCGGTCAACAAATGCCTACAGAAGTCGGATGTGTCGGCCTAACGGTGCAAGAACGCAGCTCTGCTGTAAACAGGCACAACGCAGTCACGTCCGGAAAAAAAAATCCGGATGAACGAAGAAGAAGAAGAAGATATCCTTCTGCTGCTGTCTTTCATATCCCATTGGAGCACTAGCCCTCAGTCAACTCACTCCAGGCCCTTTGTAAACTTTTTCATGACTTGATGGAATTTGCAGCTAAATTTTCTAGAGGGTGAGGTAGCCAGTGTCATGCCAACCTTCCTGATGTGTCTCTTATGACATGCATGGTGGGTTGCAATGTTGCTATGCTTCACTTCCCGATGGATTCCAGTAACACACGATAATGCAGTAACACACTGTAACCAGTTTACATAAACTGGGTAATATGAACAACATTAACGTGTCATGTCATCTCAGGTTATTCAGCCAAAAGATGAATATGAAGTATCTAAACATGCCACTTCATTTCAGATTTGTAACCTTCTTATAAACTTATTCTTGGAAGATAATAATGGTGGTTTCCACTTGATTTTCACAAAGCCCTAACACACTGGACATTCTTAAATATTTAATAGGATATTACAATTCTTTAATCAACTGTTGCCTGTGTTGTCTTTAGCTTACCACCAAACATAACATGAAGTGCTATGTGCCTAGCCAAGTAAACAATATTAAAATGTAAAATATCTCAATAAAATCCTACTATTGGCAACATTCCTAACCTAACTCGTCGAAAACACGTGAAACATTACATCTAGTCTAACATTACTGATTTTGTAAATGTTTATCCGTACATTTTACTTAAGTTTCTGTAGTTTCTATTACATACTTCTTCTTCTTCTTCTTTTTCCCCATGTCTTTAAGACTTCTAGGACCACAACCATGTATCCCAAGTCCTTCTTAGGTCAGTTCATGGTTGGCTGGATTTTATTTGATTTTTTTCTGTGGTAGTAGCTAGTCTCACATCAACCCTCCTTAGTCGCCTTGTACAACCTTCGCAGGAGATGACAGCATTACTAATCTTTACTCCCATTTTAAGACCCTGGTAACACACAGGCGATTACAGAATATCACAAGTTATTATGACGTGTCTTAACAGCTTTCATATTAGTTAATATTTGCCAAGTGGTCCTAAATACTTTGGGAATACTTTATTCATTCTAGGTATGAGTTATGTGTATTCATGTACATTTATTAATGTTAGGACAGAGTGGATTAGTATTACAACTACCTTAGATAAATGAAAGCTAACATATGATAGATTACTTGGTACTGAAAGAGTGAGGCAATGAGAAAGAATCACAAGTGGAAGGCCAAGGTAAGGTCATGTTTAGTGAAGGTAAAACATCTGGTGAGCCCAGCTAAGCTCAGGTTCTGCCTACAAACAAAGAATGACCACAAACAAAATTAATGCAAACAAGGAGCAGGACAGTTCAGTTAAGCAGAGAACATGGTCCTCATTAGACATCTCTGTCGACTGTTTAGTGTCTGAATCATGTAGGCCTGACACCAGGTGCTGTCTTGTACAAGGGGACACATCAGAGTAGGGTATCAGATTCTGTTTGCTAAAGCAGCCAAAACAATGAAAGATAATTGTGCCAGTTTCTGATATGCAGTTAATAACAATAAAGTGAAGCCTCAATCAAGCAAAGAGTGCAGGAGCATGGAAATGTGACGTTAACACAGTGTGAAAAAATAATGATGCATAGAAAGGAATCTCAAGGCGTATTCATTTTATTTATCCAGTGTTCACCCTTTTATATGTACAAATCAGTAGTGATCAACAAAAGGATTTGTTTGCTAACACAGCGTGCTTTCTTCAATGTACACATTACATATGTGTGGATACTAATCACACAAGTTAACAGTATTCTTTTTAAATTAGCTGATACAGTCTAGACAATATTATAATTCCTCAGAAAATTGTAACTACAATTACATATTTCTGTTTGGTCTAATGCTGTTACAGAAGCATTGCTGGTGTGATTGGTTCTAGTTTACTGTCATCTACTGTCTATAATAGTTTATACCTTGCGGTTTAGGACGGGGGAGGGGGGGGGGGAGTCCTTGAACCAGAGGAATTAAGACTGCCTGGCTAGTGCAGTCACCACGAACTGTGCAAGTTAGGGTTTTCTTCTTTTTTTTTCTCCCTGACAGAAAAAACCCACACTTTACCAATGATTCGAACCCGGGTCTCCTAACAGTATTGTATTTGTTTTCAGAAAGAGCAGGGAGACAAACTAAACATCCACTCTCACACATGCAACCAGGCAGCCATGGTAGCATAGTGACTAGATGCTCATCTGCCGGCCTGGTGGTTAGGGATTTGAATTTGCATCTGGGTGGATTTTTACAAATTGGCCTGGGCTCCTGGGCTGACTCAGCCTAAAATGGCTACCAGGAAATGTCTTTGGAAGTAAAGGTGGCTAGCCAGATACTGACCACATCACCCACCAAGTGTTGTTTGTTCTATAACAGTATGGGTATTGCACCGTATGCCCAATGTGCCTTACAGGGTGTAAAAGGCTCCTTTACTTTTAATGTAAACACTCAACTACAGCCTGCTGGGAAACAGCAATGAGTACTTCAACCTGATCTGAAACCAATTAATCCATGACACAAGGTAGATGTGCAATCTTTCTCCTCTGTCACTGAGTCAGACAAAACTAATTATGACAAACATTCAAGCATAAAAGTTCTGTTTTGAAAATGGATGTTCAATGCACGTGAGTGACCCTAGGAACTTGTGATTGTCAACATGTCATATGAGTATTAAACATGCATGTATATTCAGGTACCATACAATTTAAACAATGACAGCATAAACAAAGTATTGCAAGATTTCTTGCCTGGCATAATTTGCTGCATCTTGTCAGGTGCATACTCAGCAGTATGGTTGTATATTATATGATATATAACTCTGCAGTATGGTTTTATATTATATGATATATAACTCTGCAGTATGGTTGTATATTATATGATATATAACTCTGCAGTATGGTTGTATATTATATGATATATAACTCTGCAGTATGGTTTTATATTATATGATATATAACTCTGCAGTATGGTTGTATATTATATGATATATAACTCTGCAGTATGGTTGTATATTATATGATATATAACTCTGCAGTATGGTTTTATGTTGTTTGTCCATCAATAATGATGACGACATGCCCCCCCCCCCCACAAAACATAAACACAATGATACATGTGACAGCTAGGACTGACAAGATACAACAGTCATAAGCCAACACATAACACATTCAGTCGCATACTGTATACACTGCCTCAACAGAACAACACTGTTTGAACCTGTTCACATAATACATAAGCAGATCCTTATTAACAACAATCAAATATATGCAGTGCCTGTTCCAATGACACCACCAACACAACATAATTTCCCATAAATACAGGATTCACATAGAGGCACCATATCAAACCCACAGACTGCATTTCAGAAAACATAGCACACCTCCGCACACTCATACTGTGCAATCTACTTGACACTTATGCTGCTATCATCCTATGGTACTCGTATGGCATTCATGATGTGGGTAACAAATGGCATTTGAAATGCAACCACTCTGACAATCCATGTATCCAGAACAATACTGCTATTTCTGGTTTATCTTACTTTAAGTGGACCCAGCTGGCCACCAATTACTACACTACATCAACACATATTTCTTTACATTTAGAGTCTACCTACACATCCTATAAGCTTCTTGCTGCAGCTCAAAAACACTAATATAAGTATGGTTTTATATTGTATGATATATAACTCTGCAGTATGGTTTTATATTATATGATACATTACTCTGCAGTATGGTTTTATATTGTATGATATATAACTCTGCAGTATGGTTTTATATTGTATGTATAAACAATATTGTATTGTATAAACAAAGCCATCCAGCAACTCTCCAGCGGCAAGGCACCTGGTCCTGACTCCATCCCAGCAGAGATATACAAGGCAGGTGGGCCAGTCCTAACAGAGCAGCTTCACCATGTCTTTACAAACATATGGATGAACGAGACCATGCCACAAGATTTCAAGGACGCGTCAATAGTCCACCTTTACAAACGTAAAGGAAACCGCCAATCCTGTGACAACCACCGAGGCATCTCCTTGCTTTCAATTGCAGGGAAGATACTCGCCAGAATTCTTCTCAATCGCCTCACAGCCCATCTTGATCAAGGTCTTCTTCCTGAGAGTCAATGTGGCTTCAGAAAAGAACGTGGAATTGTTGACATGATTTTCGCTGCAAAGCAGCTGCAAGAGAAATGTCAGGAACAGAACTGCGAAATGTTCTCCACTTTCATTGACCTTACCAAGGCTTTTGATACAGTCAGCAGAGGACTGTGGAAGATTATGGCAAAATATGGCTGTCCACAAAAGTTTGTCCAAATAGTGCGGCTATTTCATCCGGCCACGCACAACATTATCAGCACAGCCCCCTTGTGACTACACTAATGTGCTCAATGTAGCAAAAGTTGCATTATAAAGTACAGCATACCTTTTAATCCCAGCTTGCTCTCACTTTCGCGCCAGTGCCTTATGAGAGTATGGAGCTGGTCGCTCAGAAAGCAATGGCAAACTACTGAGCGTAATCTTGCCAAGAAATCAACAATCAGCTGAAAGATGCTGATGTTGACAGTGATGTCCTGTAAAGGATATGCAAAACATTTTTTTTTTGCTCTCACTTACTATTGGAAGCTAAGGATTACAAAGATTCATCTCTAACATGTTTTCTCATTTAAGTGTTTGCAGTTTTTAAACTAAATTTAAGCAGTTTTATGCATAATTGCATACTTGTTTGTTCTCATAAATATAACTATGTTTGTTAGTTAGTTAGTTAGTTAGTTAGTTAGTTAGTTAGTTAGTTAGTTGCGGTTCCAACTTCATGGCAATGGGTCGTTCCCATTATGCTCCTGTTCCTGTGCCAGTGAATATCACACAAAATGCTCCTCACTGCCCAATGTGAAAAGTGGAACAGACAGGAGTCTCAGCAAGCCAACAGCCCACACAGGTACACTGTGCATAATGCCACCACCAGAATGCCAACACAAAAGTCCTATGCCTTCCACAACTATGTATAATGCATAAGTGGTTATGTAATTGATGTAATACAATCATATGAAAACAAAATAATATGAATATGATGAAATAAAGGTATTACTTACTAGAAACAAAATTGTAAAGAAATTATAATAATTTACATACAGGTCGAGTGTATAGAAAGCTGCTACTGGATACAACTGTCTCAGATTCAATATTGTCGGCAATAGTGATCAGCATCTCTATTAGATCATGATCACTTCTGGGTGTCTCAGCTACTCCTGAAATAGTACATTTGAAGTAGTACAGCATTTTTTTATTTGCATAATTACATAAAACAGCTGGAGATACTACACATCCCAACGTACACCTCTGTTAATTTTCTGATATTTGCCTACTTCCTGATAAATATTTATGGCAGCATGTTGTTTCCAATACATGTTCTTTACAAGTCTGAAGTCTTTAATAGCAATTTGGAGATCTGCAAGCATTTATATCACGTCAGAACTTCTGGCCCAATATGGGTATAGGGCGGTTGAGCTGTTAAGGCCTCTGGAGTGTTTTTGCTTCTGGCTACAGCTTGCTTATGCATTTTCATGTTGGACTGGTAGTACATGGTTCTGTCGCCCAGCTACCGAGTTAAGTGCTTGGAGCGACACTGTGAGCTGTGGATATCGTGTGAAGTGCTTTTACATCTGTCCGCGGTTGTTTGTATTGTGAACTGCATGTTCAGAAATTGGCGGCAGCCGGCTGCTGAACTAGCTAGTTTTGCATTATTCAGTAATGTATGTGAAGCTGCTGCTAATCTAGTGATTGCTGCTTCCATCGATGATGAAGTGTAACTTTTGTGGTGGAATGTTGGCATTCAGGCAGCGGTCTCATGCATGTACTTGCCTGTGCATGCTGTTGGTTTGTTCACTTTTCACATGGAGCAGCGAGGAGCATTTTGTGTGATATTCACTGGCACAGGAACGGAGCATTATAGGGATGATCCTTTGCCGTGAAGTTGAAATCTTGGCTAATTAATGACTAAATACCATGTCAACACATTTTACTCTATTGAAAGCCTTTGCGTAGTCAATAAAGCAAAACTGTAATCTTTGTTTACTTCTGCTGAACTCTTTAATAATGTTCCCAGCAATACATATCATTTGTTGTACCCCTTTCTTCTACAAATGAAAAATTTTCTTCCTCCATTTCTGCTTGTTTTCTCTTCTTAACCCTTTGAATGAGAATTCTTAGCAAAATATTTGTGGTGTGTCTCAGTATGTTAATTTTTTATGTTGATGACATTCTAAGTCTCCTGATTTCTTTGAAACGGCAATAAACATAGTCAAGAGATATGTCTTCCCTCCACTGTCCTTTCCCATGCCTTGAGGTGTAGTGCACGGATGGTAAATAAAAAGTAAGTAAAGGAAACTTTTAACATACCTTGAGCATTTGGTGCCAGCCTCATATTTTATAGACTAATCAGCACATTATGGGTGTTGTAACCAATTAACTTCCCAGATAATTTTCTGGTACTCAAGTTTAGGCTAGGTCAACCTGGGTCAATTATAACAAATCCTTGCCTCGATGGGAATTCAAACACATGTCCACCGGGCCAGCAGGCAAGCGTTCCAGTCACAGCACTGCACCACTGCCCACTCCCATATGAGGTATATCTCCAGTCGTATATACTGTGCTCAGCTGCCTGGTAGTCTGGTCAATTCTTCTAAAGCATTATCATTTCTGCTTCAATAGTCGGGCCCTGGAGTCTTGTTTGATATATAATTAAGGACATTCTGAACTTCCATCATTAAAATTGGATGGCCTTAATTGTTATTGGGGGTATCAAACTGTCCCTCACATAAAGCATTGCAAAGATCTTTCACATACTCTGACCATGTATGATGTATGTCAAATCTGATCCTTGGCCATTATGACATAATCTTATTTGCTTTTCAAGCAAACTGTGGACGTGGATGTTCTTTTGTTAGTGACGTAATTAATTATTTTGATCATTCATGTGGTATTTTGGGTGTTTTGTTGTATTTGTGTTATTTAGTGGGTGTATAACTGTCAGCTCTGTGACGAAGGGGATGCAGTTCATAATCCCGCATACTGCGTTTGAAACACAGCTGTGTTGGTTGTTTATGAAATGGCATGGGTGCTGGTCATTCAGAAAGCAATGGCAAACTACTGAACGTAAACTTGCCCAGGAATCACGAACAGCCAAAAAATGCCGTGGTTAAATGCTACGTCCGTAAAGGATACGCAAATAACTTTATTTTATTTATCTGTCAGAGTTTGTGCAAATGATAGATGAATATGTGTATGTAGATATTTATGTGTTTATGTATGTGTGAGTGTCTATGTGTGTGTACACACTTGTGTGTGTGTGTTTGCCACCTGCCTATCTCATAACATGGTAATATGCCTTGTATATGTTCACAGCATTCATTTGACAATGTATTTTTTCTGTGTAAATGTAACATGCACAATAGATAAGTGATGTACGAAAAGATGAGGGTTTGGAAGGCCAAATGCAAGACAGGCCTTTTGTCCAATTTTTGTGTGTGTCCAATTTGTGACCCTTTGAAAATACATACATAGATTTAAATGTGAAAAGTCATATAAATTTTGGCTTTTCTGTGTCAGTTCACAAGCATGATAAGAAATATACATAAAAACTAACAACTGTAATTCCATCAATGTTTTAGCCATATAAAAAAGATACATTCATGATAATCCTTAAATCTTTCTGCTATATCTGCTACATTCTCATGCTACATTAGTTAAAGTGGTGCATTCTCAGGGAAGAACTGCAGCAGACCAACAAATACATGCCTGAATTTGTGGCATTGTTCGCTTGAAAGCTTGCATTGACAGATGACGATGTTTCACATGAATCAGCTGGCAATGATTCATCTGGAAGTGAAAAAACATTTCTGCTTATAATAAGTCAGTATATAACTCACACATGCAATTCAATACATAATATCTATCAAACAATAAAGTTATAGTTTAAAACATTTTGTGCATTAACTTAGTCTTTTTGGAGCTGTGTTTTTTGTTTTTGTTTTTCCCAATTTTCCTGTAATTTTCCACAAGCCACATTTCTTTTACCTGTTTACATAATTGTCTTTGAATGTCTTCATATTTTTCAAGGTTAATATTGTTGTTTCTTCTTTCTATTAGTTTTAAGATATCTTCAGTCATTCATTTATTACTTCCTATCATCTTCAGTTTTGGATAGTTGTTGCTGTGGCTGTTATTGATGGAGTTCTTCAATATTTCATCATCATCATTAATATCTTGATACAGAATTTCTAAATCAATCACCCATGTGATACCAGGGCCCTTAAAAGAAGCAAAGAACAGTGACACTGTGGTTCCAAATTGCTGTATGTAGCCAGGGCGCAGTGTTGGGGTGAGCGCCCAACATTGCTTAAATACCCCAATGGCTCGTGAACACATAACCTCTGCAGCAAAAGTCCAACTCCTGGCCTTCACGTGGCGGAACTGTTTTAACTAACAGGAGAAGGGGCGACGGCGAGTATCTGGCGCCGGAAAATAACCAGTGTGCTCTAGATGTGTATACACATACATGCATGTGCAGACACGTGTGTGCGTGTGTACACATCTAAACTCGAGTGAGACAACAGTCTGCTCTAGCAAAGGAAAGGTGCTGAAGACGGAGGCAACCAGCCAGGAGGCGCACCACAGAAATCAGGATGCCACGCAATTACGCAAAATGGAATATGTCGACTGCTGCTAAACGTTATGGTGCTCGCCCTGCTTTGGACCCCCAGGCAGGTGCAGTGCCGGGCCCTATGTCTCGAAAGGGTCCAACCCCAACTACTGGAGGTCCTTCTCAGATGTCCTGTGGAGCCAGGGGACATGAGAATAGAACAGCTGGCCATACTAAACTAAGACTTAAAATAATGCACTGGAATGCGGAGGGAGTCAGCAAAAAAAAAGTAGAATTAGAAAACATCCTGGACAAAGAAAAAGTAAGCATATGTTGCTTGCAAGAAACTCACCTCAACGAAAATATAGCCTTCAAAATCAGAGGCTACCAGTGTTACCGATCTGACCGAAAGGACAGGCGAAAAGGTGGGATACTTACCCTTGTAAAAAATAACATCACTGCTTCCCAAATCAAAGTCCATATGGAAGGGGCTGAGTATCAGACACTTAAACTTAAAACAGGCTATACAGACCTACATCTGATCAATTACTACTGTCCAAGTGACCGTCCACAGGCACTGGACACACTACCATTAACAGAAAAAATGATTGTGTGCGGCGATTTCAACAGCCACTCGCAGAGTTGGGGCTATGATCACATGGACCAGAGAGGAGAGAGACTGGAAGACTGGCAGGATGAGAATAGATTCATCTTGGTTAACAAGCCGTCCGACCCACATACTTTCTACTCGAGATCATGGCACTCTACAACTACACCTGACCTGGCTTTTCATTCACCAGACCTGGAGTAGAACATTACACGAATTGTTGGGAAACAACTAGGTGGCAGTGACCATCGACCAGTCTTTCTAACTGTAGAAAATGAGCTTGTAAGTGAAAGCAGCACCCTCTCGAGGTGGAACTACAAGAAAGCAGACTGGGCAGTGTACAAGCATCGCACCAGCATACTGGTTAGAAACCTGAACACTGAGAAAGACATAAATAAAGTAGTTGAAGAGTTTGGGAAATGCATACTACAGGCAGCGCGAGAAACAGTACCAAGAGGAGCCCGTAAACAATATAAACCCTACTGGAGTAGTGAACTGGAACAGTTGCATAATGATGTGGAAGTATGTAGAAAGCAAGCAGAGGCCACACCCAGCCAAGAGCACCACAATAAATTCCAGCATGCAAAAGCCAAATTTCAAAGGGCCAAGCTGCAGGCTAGACGGAAAAGCTGGAAGGAAAAAACAGAGTCTCTGAACTTTGAAAGAGACACAAGGAAATTGTGGAAGCTAATAAAACAACTTAACGATGAGGGCACAGGGAGAAACTCAAAAATTGCACTACATAAAGATGGAAACATCTTAACAAGAAAGCAAGCAGCTGACCATTTTGCGGACTCATTCGCACAAGATAGCAATATCAAAATCAGTCCAGAGAAACAACAAGAGATTCAAGAGAAACGGCAACATACAGGACAGAAGGAAATAGTACATGAGGTTCTGGAGGCACCCATCACAATCAGCGAACTGGAGCTAGCAATATCAAAACTGAAAATGAGAAAGTCACCAGGAGCTGATGGTATCTCCAATGAAATGATCAGGAACCTAGGAACTGAGGCCAAAGCAAAGCTGTTGCAGATCTTCAATAACAGTTGGACCTTAGGCAGTGTTCCACAAGCCTGGAGAGAAGCAATCATGATGCCCCTCCTAAAATCAGGGAAAGATAGTTCCATTGCCTCTAGCTACAGACCAATTAGCCTCACCAGCTGTCTCTGCAAAACACTGGAGCGCATCATCAATCACAGACTGCAGTGGTACATTGAAAGTAACAACATCCTTGTGCCACAGCAGGCTGGCTTTAGGCAGTGCTACTCTACGGAAGATCAGACAACTTACCTCTCGCAAGAAATTGAGGATGCATTCCAAGAGAAGAAGCTGGTGCTTGCGGCATGGATAGATTTGAAGAAAGCCTTTGACAAAGTCTGGAAAGAAGGTCTGATGAATAAACTGAGAAACTGCAAAGTCAATGGAAGAATGTACAAATGGGTGAAAGCATACTTGCACAACAGAAGAGCCCGAGTACAGATAGACGGACTAAAGAGCAAGAAAGTACTACTGCGTCACGGAGTTCCCCAGGGCGGAGTATTGTCCCCCACACTCTTTCTAATCTTCATCAATGATCTCGTTGCTAATCTACCGCATGGAATTAAAGCCGCAATGTATGCTGATGACCTGGTTCTATGGAGCACAAATGAACATGCATCAGTGGCCACCAGATTACTACAAAGAGCTGTAGATACATTTGTTGCATGGGCAAATAGATGGTGTGTCAGCATAAACACTGACAAGTGCAGCACCACCCTATTTACCCTCTCTCCAAAACAAAAGGCAGGGACCATCCAGATAAATGGAACACCCCTACGAGAAGATAAAGAACCAACATACCTTGGAGTAACATTTGATGGCAGGCTGACATGGAGAAAGCACATCAACAAAGCAGCAGCAAAAGCCAGAAGGAAAATAGCCATCCTGAGAAAGCTAAGTGGAACTACATGGGGAGCCAGTGGAAAAATACTTAGCAAAGTTTATCAACAGAGCATACGACCACACATGGAATACGGGTCAACTGCATGGTGTTCGGCAGCAAAAACCACACTACAAGAGCTGGACAAAGTGCAAAATCAAGCACTTAGAGTCACCACAGGAGGGATGAGATCAACCTCTATAGTGGAAATGGAGAAGATGGGGAGGACACAAGCACTGAGTGAGCGCAGAGATACGAAAACGCTAATACAAGCAGAAAAGTTCCTCAGCTTGCCAGGCCACCCTATGAAGAACAGATTTGAAAACCTAGCTATGGGGCGGTTGAAAAGAAGTAGTTTTATCCACCAGGCCAAACGACTCTGCAGAGAAACCACCGATCTGCCCACAGTTGGTATCCCCCTAACAACTATTCCAGAGCGAACTCCATGGAAAGATGAGCATAGACTATCATTACAAATCCAGACAAAAGTGAGAGGAATATTTGACAAGGAAGATCAGAACAGTGTGCAGCGCAGAACAGCCACTCTCAGCTTCCTTGATGAAGAATACCCACAGGACCTCTGGATCCGAGTCTACACAGATGGGTCAGCACAAAATGCTGTTCGAAATGGAGGAGCGGGAGTGTACACAGAATACCCAAATAATACCAGGGACACAGCTAGAGTACCGACAGGAAAGTACTGCCATAACTACGATGCTGAAATTGAGGAAATCAAGATAGCAACAGAGAAATTACTAAATACCAGCAATGGTACACAACCTGTGGTGCTATTGACAGATGCAAAATCAGTACTCGAGGCGCTCCTGTCTGGGAAATTGCCAGTACTAAGGACACTACTTTCTGAACTTAGCAGTCAGCATAAGGTCACCATACAGTGGATACCATCCCACTGTGGAGTACCCGGGAACGACAGAGCTGATCAATTGGCTAAGGAAGGAGCCAATGAAGAACAGCCTGATGTGCCTGTAACATACCACCAAAAGAAAAGAATGATCAAATCAGTCAGAAAGCCACCAAAACCTGCTCAAGATGACTACCACGTTATGGATAGACCAGAACAAGTCATTATTCTGCGCCTCAGAACAGGGCACAATAGATTACACAACCACATGTATACAAAATTCAAGATTGGTGAAACAGCCATGTGTACATGTGGATTGGCGTCACAGACAGCAGAGCACATACTCCAAGACTGCCCAAAATATAACATATCTAGGCAAACCTTCTGGCCTAGAGAGACAACAGTGGAAACTAAACTCTATGGACCGCTGTGTGAACTGAAAAAGACAGTTCAATTCATACAAGAGACAGCACTGCAGTTATAGACATATTTCAAGCGAACGAAAGAAGAAGAAGAAGTGACACTGTAATCTACCATGTATGTCATATGAGCTGACTAATGAGGCGTGATGAGGGGCTGATTACCACATCCAATGGAAACTTTTAGAAGCAAAGTCCAACCAGCTATAAACAGGCGTGTAACAGGAATGACCAGGAGAATCTCAGCATGATGCACCAACCCACAGCACACGCAAGGAATCATGTGTGTGCATATCAGAATCACATACTATAAATATCTTTTTCATTTGCAAAGCGTAGGAAGAAGAACAAGAAGTAAAACAGTCATGAGTATAATAAAAATGATTAGCAAAAGGTTATTTTGAGGTATTTCTATCCCAAACAGCGTGTGGTGTCTGACTGGCAATTCCCAATGTATTCCAGTCCTTGCATCATGTTTAATTTTACTTGAGGTATTAACTCTTTCCATCCCAAGTGGCATTTGACTGGCAGTTCCCAGTATGCCAATCATTGCATCATGTGTAATTTTACTTGAAGTATTTGTCAACTCTTTCCATCCCAAGCAGTTTTTGGTGTCTGACTGGCAGTTCCCAGTGTCCCAGTCATTGCATCATGTGTAATTTTACTTGAAGTATTTGTCAACTCTTTCCATCCCAAGCAGTTTTTGGTGTCTGACTGGCAGTTCCCAGTGTCCCAGTCATTGCATCATGTGTAATTTTACTTGAAGTATTTGTCAACTCTTTCCATCCCAAGCAGTTTTTGGTGTCTGACTGGCAGTTCCCAGTGTCCCAGTCATTGCATCATGTGTAATTTTACTTTGTACAATTGGTCAGGATATATTTATTCTCTTTGAAAGTAATGAACTCGAGATTTTCCACAGTTGTTGTTGTTGTTATCCACTCTTAGAGAATCTGTAGTGAAAGTCTCTGAGTCTGAGAAACCTGCAGTTCGCATTTGTACATCTCCTTCTCTAGCAAAGCTAAATAAAGCCTCAATAGTGCAACTGCAAAGATCATTATTCAATTAAACATCTCACCAATAATCTCCAAGATGTCAGGAAAAGCATCAGCTGGTGTAGAACTGGATTCTAGACAGCTGAGTGAACTCATGAACATTGGTGTTGTTAATGCGGCAGGAACCCAGCGACTGTCCATGCAGAGGTAATTAAACAATTTAAAGCTGTTTTCAATATGAACTACAAGTAATTACAAGTACAAAGCAAAGGCGTCAATCTACTAGTGAGACCCTGAAATTAACTCTTAATATACAGAATACATAAATCACATAGACATGATGAGTTACCACTTTACCTTCAGTTATTGTAAACATTAATTAATTACAACCACAGAGTTGTAAAAGAAAGGAGGTACTAAGAACAGTTTTGACATGTTGATTGGCAAATTCAATTCATTCTGTGCAATATTTGAATCATAAAAGTCTAGCAGTGTAAAGGGCCCTTTTCCATGCATAGAGGCATAATGGATATATGGTTCTAGCCCCATATTTTTCATAGAACAATCGGCACATGATGGGTGATGTTGCAATTATCACACTAGCTGCCTATACTTCCCAGAACATTTTCTGATATCTATTTTAGACTGGGTCAACCTGGAAGCCCACTTCAATTTAAACCACTTTAGTTAAAGATTTGAATACATGGTCACTGGGCGAGCAGGTAAGCGTGTTGGCCACTGTGCTGCAATGGCTCCCATTTTAATCTCATTCATGTTTAAATTTTTGTTTAAATGACATCCACCACAAGTGGCTTGGTATACTAAGAGTTTAAATTAATGCACTTAAAGCATATAACAGAGTCATTATTCTACAGAATTAACCACCTTGGGTTGATATTAATGAATGCTGCATATGCAAAGCAGAAAACATGTAAACATAAACATCTACAGAAAAGAGAAATACTAATTTCAGTTATGCAAATTATTTTACTGGTTAAGTTTAAACCATGATCTCAACACAAGAGATTACCTTGTCATTTCATGACTGAGCAGTAAAGATACTGGGTCTCTCTGGAATAATTTACGTCTGCAATTGCTTTTCAAAAATGCTGGTGTTTGTGGTATTGGTGTTGATAGGTGTTGTCCACAAGTACCCAGCTTTTCGAAGGAATATACGCCTGGGGATTTTACATCCATAGTAGGTGATCCTCCAACCAGTCCTTTTGATGATGGTAAGCCATTAGAAGATCTATTATTGACATCAAACTGCAATAGAAGTACCCATAGAATTAAATATGTGCATATTGACTTTGCTTATTTCAGAAAATGCCAAGTCTGTTATAACTTACAACTCTCTCTGCCCTAGAGAGATGTCACTTCAACTCATTCTACCCTTTGAAGTTGTTAAAGTAATACATCTTTGTATCTAAAGCAGTTGCAATAATAAAACTATGGGACAGAAGTATCAATAATAAGTCAATGTAACAAATGGAATGCTCAGAATGAGCTACGAACAACATATATAAGGAGTAGCCACATAGTGAGTTCAGATTTTGTTCCTGTGGAAAGAGTGTGTTTTCTAACATCTTCAGTATCTAATCTAAGCAACTTTTAAGTAACTTTTTTTTAAAATGTGGTTATATCAGTGTCTTTTGTTTATTGTGTACTGAAGAAAGCTTTCTAACCATCTGTATTGTGTATTGCCAATCATTTCTGAAAGCGATGTTCCTTCAAACCAACTGCCTAGCATCTTTTCTCTTGGTCTTCCCCAGTCTTTCTTTCCCTTCACCTTTCTTGTTGTCACTGTTTTTCCCTTCATGATGTGATGCCAGTAACCAGTTCTCTTAGTGATACATATACCCATTTTAAGCAGAATCAGCTAAGAGTCCAGGTCAGTGAAAAAAATCCCCAACTCAAATGGGTTTAAATATGTTCACCAGGCAAGTAAGCAAGCATGTTGTTAGTCATTACGCTATGAATTTAGCGACTAGCATAAGACTAATTAATGTGATTAGTATAGTAATAGTAGGCCATTACTAGTTAATACACACTTTGATTATTAAATATTATTAGTATTATTATTACTAATAATATTATTCAATCAATCATGTGCCGCGCCGGAAAGCGTGCTCGGTCATGACTCGCCATTTCACTCGATCACCAGCGTCGTGGACCAGCCCAGTGTTCCTGTCTCGTCCATGCCATGTGGCCAAGCCATCCAGGTATTTTCCTCTCGATCTTCCTCTTGGTCTGTTCCTTTCGATCTTGCCAGTTGTCACTAAGTTCTCCAATCCATTTCTTCTCATAACATGTCCAAAACATTTTGACTGTCTACGTCTAATTTCTCTAATCAATGATATTATTACTATATTACTTAATTTAAGATTTCTAAAATAATGCTAATGCTTGATGATGATCATTTGATGATGAATTTTCAATTTATAATTTATAAATAAATAAAGTTATATAACTTAAGTAAGTAATTTTCTCTTAACGACTTGACGTACCGCGCCCTTATCAACAGCAGGCGTTTCAAAGATGCGTTTAATAAAGGCTGGAAATGGGATCTTCATCTCAAACATTACAATAATTGCCACAACTGTTGGGCTGTCACTTTCCACAATGTCTGTGAGGTCGTCTGCTTCTGTGTTCAATCTGCGGTCGCGTGAACTTCGCTAACCACACGTACCTCCATACGTAAACGAGCGGACTGAAAAATAACATTAGACTATTCTATATTTTTGTAAAAAAGTCGGCACTCGGTGGGTGATGAGGTCAAAACAACACCGGCTGCTTTTTCTTCCTATGACATTTCTTAGTACCCATTGTAGACAGGGTCCACCTGGGGCTCCAGGTCAATTTAAAATTTAAAAACTCCGCCTCGATGTGGGTTCAATTCCAATGTCATGACCACCAGGTCGGCAGACAAGCTTACTATATAGCCGCTGTTCCACACTGGCGCCCTTTTTTCACTATGAGTCTACGAGTGCCAATAAATGCCTAACAATTATTGGCGTTTCAATTCAAACATCTTAATTTCTATTTTATTGAACAATTGGTTTAAAGATTTGTAATGAAAGACTACAGATATTCGTACCAATACGAAACACTAAGGGCTCTGCATAAATATGTTTGCTAATTTTATAAAATGCATATTACTTCCTCCCCCCCCCCCCCCTCCAGTCAGTGTGAAACTTCTTCTTGTTGCCATTCTCCCCCTTTTAGTGCATATTTACTTACTTTTTTTTGTTTACATTTTCAACACTGTATTGATTTTAACTCTTCTGCAGGCGCAAAGTCAATAGTAATTATTGTCAACACACAAGCCACAAACAATAGGTTGCATGATTTATTGCCTGCACTGTATTCCGCAGGTGCATACTGCAGATTTATATGTCATAAGAAGTGAACAAATGAATTATACTTGGGCTGCGATACTTAAAATACATAGTGGATGGTATTCTTCCGGATGTTAATCCCACGGTGATCGCAAATTTAAAACGAAGTCTTTCTACCTGTATAAAATTGGTGCAGCCGCATAATTGCCTTAGTATGAATTATGATTCATTTATTAACACACACACACACACACACACACACGCGCGCGCGCGCGCGCGCGCGCGCATGCACGCACACACACACACGGTGAAAATAGTAAAGTATTGATGTGTCTAAATGCAAACTAGTTTTGTGTGTGTGGTTTGTTTGGGCATTTGTTGGCACAATCAAATTAATATTTATTCGCTTTAAATCGCGACGCTTCTGCATTGTTTTTTTTTTTTTTTAAATGTAAAGACACATTGAAATATACTTGTTCCATTGAGTGAGACAACCTGACGACATGCAGCGAAATATGCCAGGCGATAAATCGTACAACCTATTGCTTGTGTCTGTCGTGTTTAAAATAACTACTAGTAAATATACTGTTTTAAATACTCACTATCATCATCATCATCTTATTAATTTTGACTTTTGCCGTCAAGCGCCGTGGGGAGGAATAATTGACGTTCCAGCGTCCGAGGGGTGATACTGGATATTGTTATTCCATGTGATTGTACAATGTCGTTGATGTCGTTAATCCATTTGTTTTTCTCGGGTGTCCTAAAACTCTCGTATCAGCTTTTCCTTCATGTAGCGTCAGTGTTGGTAGTTGATGGTGTCGCATTTTAACGAGAAGATCCGAAACATTTATTCTTCTGCCTTTCAATATAAAATGTGGCACAAGGTGCTCATCCCACTGTCTGTCTGATAATCTTACTCGGTCTCAAATAGTCAGGTTGGTAGCTTTTCTCAAGCATTTCATCTCACAGGTCAGGTGTTGATTTTGCGTAAGCGGGATTGAGATAATGTCCAAGCTTGATATTAGTAGCATATGATTTATGTGAATATGCTATTTATTTATTATAT